>NDXB01020500.1:131085-165691 GCA_002631895.1 Agapornis roseicollis
AACTGATGTTGATGAACTGATGTTGATGAACTGATGTTGATGAACTGATGTTGATGAACTGATGGTGACCACAGTTGGTCAGGAAAAGGATACACCTTCTCTGGTTGGCTTGACACTGGGGAGAACATGTTTATCTGCTTTGGAACCTGCCCAGGAGCATACAAAGTAAGAACTAAAGTGGTCAGTAATGCCTCTTGTGGCAGAGAGGGTCATTGTGGAATTACAGCAGTGTTTGGAGGAGACCCGGAGTACAAGGGGTACTCAGTGCTGTTGTTAGGTGCAGAGAGAGGAGGTGGCTACAGGGCAGAGCTGGATTCAGATGGAGATGCACAAACCAGGCATGCTTAGGACCTGGGCTGTCCCAGACATTTAACTCCTGCAGAAGCAAACTTAATGTTGTTATTTTCTCGCTAAAACATATCCGTTTGATGTTGTCTTCCTTCGTGCTGCTTTTGCTCTTCATCTCGCTCACATCCTTTTTACAAACCTTTGCTTATTGAATAGCAAGTTCCTTAGGGAGCGCTGGTCTCCTTTTTGTTTGGAAGGTACCCACATCACACGTATTCAATACCAGAGTAATCCTTTAGACATTATCTTTAAACTTCAATGTGTCGTTCATTCGATGGGAACTTCCATTCCTTGGATCCTGTGTAAAGTTCTAGCATCTCCCTGTCCCGAGAGCTGCAAAATCGGTCAACTCAAAGTCTGATTGAAGCATTCCTTGCTTAGGATTGATTCTGAACATTCCAATTGAGTTTGTCAGATGTTCACCCTTATAAACTGGCCCTAACTGAGATGACCATGTTCTGTTGCTCCCTGATCAGTGACAGGATGGAGCAAATGCATTGATTTTTACTCTATTTCTGGAAAGACCTTAATTTTAACAACTAGTGGCAAGCAAGGACGTAGTCTTTGGGTGGAGATTAATGGCCATATGGTGTTGTTGCTTGTACACTGGAAAGCTCAGTTATTTACTGTAAAATCTGACTCAAAATTCTATACGCAAAGCAGAGACTCCTACTTGGTTTGTTTCCATAACAACATACAAACCAACATCAATCACTTATAGTAGATCTCCACACTCCATAATTAGGGATGCAATTTTCAGAAGTGTGGGAGGAGCTGTGTAAAATAGGTTTTATGGCAAAAACAACGTTAGGCCTTGTTCTCACAAAAGCTTCTGCACAGACTTCACTTTACACAATGTAAGTAATTCCATTGGCATTTATGGCTGTGTCTGCACAGCTCTGATGCAGTGTCTGGAGGGACTACGCACGCCACGCTCTGTGTCGTGTCTGGATGGCTGATGTATGAACAAGGTTTGCTTGAGGGGACTTGACTCGGGGTTTACATTCATAGTCAGTGTCTACAGAGCACTTCAGCATACAGTGCATGGGATTCATTGGATCGTAGAACCCCAGACTGGCCTGGATTGGAAGGAACCTTAAGATCATCCAGTTCCAACCCCCTACCATGGGCAGGGATGCCTCACACTAGAGCAGGTTGCTCCAAGCCCCATCCAACGTGGCCTTGAGCAGTGCCAGGGATGGGGCAGCCAAAGCATCTTGTAGCTGACAAACCCATGGCTCCTTAGGCAAGTGGTGTTTGAGCCTTGTTGCTTTTAACTGCTCCTAAGACAACGCCGGCCACGTAAGCCTGGAAGGGAAAGGCTGAAGGAGAAACCCTAAAAACAATGAGGGAGAGTGGGAAAACAGTAGATAAAGTCAAGACAAACAAGAAAAATATACCTACAAAGAAATGGAACTGAAGAAGATGAAGGAAATACAAAGGAAGAGCTATTAGATATAATCGGATGCAGAAACTGGGAAAATAAACCAAATTGAGGAAATAAAAGCTGATAGCAGTGAGTAGTAGCCATAAAGATAACAAAAATGGAAAGGGTTCAAATAAAAAGCTCCTATAGCTTTTTTTAGCCACGTTTTCAATGGTCTCCTTCCTTTGGTAATCAGGGGGTTTCATCTTTAAGGAAATAGAACAAGCAAGTGGCATGGATGTGGTTTGCTGAATTTGGATCCTTGCTGTTCTTTGTAAACCATTGTTTATCACATAGAGCAAACAAGTAAGGTCTGAAGTTAAACATCAAATGAAATAGTAGCATGTATATAAATACCTGTCTGGACTGGTCGGCTGTAGTAAGTTGAAAGGTGAGGAAACGTGTATTTGGAGGACTTCCTCAGTTCTGATCACACTCCTTATTCAACTCAAAGAATAAGTGTATTGCTATGTCAGCCGGTATCTTTTGTTCTCAAAACATGGTGATTTCCCAGCTCAGTTGCCAAGTGACAGGGAAGAGAAGTTGTATAATTAGACATGTCCAAAAGAAGTCAAATAGTGGCAACTAGTAATCCTGCAGGAAGGTTGCCATTGTCTGTGCTGACCCCAAATGGCCATCTCATTCAAATGTACCATTCATTAAATACCTCCTGCTCTGCTGCTGCAGCTGAGCTCTTCCTACTCGGTGTGGAGTCAGTGGGAATAGGGGGACTTGTAATTAGGTGCTAATTCTGATTTGCTCTCTGAATAACCCTCTGACAATGGATTATTCCTAGGGTTTTAATAGCAGCATTCACATGTTTTCCAAAGGTAGGGGTCGTAGCTGCACACTGATAGGTGCAGGTTTTTCTACCTGTGCCCACTCGGTACAGGCTGCTGGTAAGAGAGCTATGATGTGACTTGGCCTGTAGATACCATCCATCTCCTTAAAACAAGGAAGGGAAAACAGTTGCAGAAATAGGCATCTTGCAGTAATCGATAGATGCTGGAGGCTGGATTCCTGTCTCCAGTCACTGGGGAGCTCCTCTGGTCTCCACTGGAGAGAGTGGCCTTTCAAGGGCATTGCCCACTTCTCTCAGCACCTTGATTCCTGGGTGCCTCCAGAGCCCCAGTTGCAAGGAGATAACTGTTAAGGTAATGCTGATACTAGCAATAGGCAGGAAATAGTCTGCATGCTTCCCAGACCATGAAGATTCTGCTTATGGAAGATCCGCTGTTCCAGCGTGTTAAGATCCTGTTGTGTGAATGCCTGAGAGCCATCACAACCTTCTTTCTAATGCAGGATCTGAAGGCAAATCACTCGAGTTTCTTTGCCCATCTGTAAAGTACAGGGATAAATGTTTATCTGTTATCTGTATACAGGATGTTTTGCGGATTGACTAGTTGTGTAGCACCTTGAAACAGAAAGCACTCCAAACAGTAAGTGCTATTTGTTACCATTGGTATTGAAATAACTCATGCAGCCAAGTGTAGAGTATAGCTCACTGTCTGCTGAACTGATTTGCATTTCTACATGCAGTGAAAAGGGGAAGGTGTTGCTTTCGGTTTATGAATTTAATGGCTTTTGCAGTACAGCCAGCAATCCTGCATGCCGCATTTGTTAGACACTGAATTACAAGGCTTCAGGAATCTGAAGGATTCTTTTCTTCTGCACTGTCATGATAGCATTGCATTTATGACATCTTCCTGATGGCTCTCTTTGCTGAGAGCGTTGTTCTGTTTATCTCTGCTCAGGTTTTAAAGTGTCTTAGTTGGCTCTATGGTTTACCTTTTATTACTATCCCCCTATTCTGTAAAATCCATGTAATTGGGAACTTGGATTTCAGTACAGTGTGCTAAGCTATCCGTGTAGATGATCGAATGAATAAATAAGTACATAGCAAAGTCTTCCAAACCTCCCCTATGGTGCCTCAATAATAATCTCTTTTTGTCTTGCAAAGGCTGCATTTGGAAATGGTTCTTTCTTGCCCCTTCAACACTTTCTTCATCCAAATAGTCTGGAATGTGGCTTAATTCATTACTTTGTTTCTGAGCTGGGAGTCCCTGAAAATGGCTTTTTATATTCCTGTTACATTGGTGATAGAGATGACCATGAAAAAAAGCAGCTGTCTGCTATATAAATACGTATCTGATCAGCATTTGATTGCAGACTCAGGAGATGTTAAAATCCTAATCCTTTCCTTCACAAACGTGAGGGCACGAGCTTTGGCAAAGGTCTGTACATACAGGTATCTGTCTGTGCATGCGTTTGGAGATGGGATTGCCAGCACTGGGTCATCGAGCCAATAGTTCTCATCGTGCACGTTATACCTTTAACATACAGAGCTGATTTGAGCCATTTCAGTGCCTAAGTGAATACTTGTTTTCTACTCACATGTGGGCTGTAATCACAAGTAAAATGCTGGTTCCCAAAACGCAGGAGTCAGAGGTAAATGGGGTTTTTAGCAGAGGATTCTGTGTCTCCAAGTCTCTCTCTTCTCACACAACTGTTGTTGTTGCTAAGGTTAATTAAAGTCAGTCTGTGTCAAGGGCTCAAGCAGGCATAGTCTAATTTTATATGGGAAGCAAACCGAGTTTATCATTAAAAAGATGGGTGTGAAAGGCTTGCTTTGGTGAAGCTGGTTTGGTGATGCTGATTCCTTTTGGGAAAGGAACTGTCACTAGGGCAGCGGGTGCACAAATCAAGGTTTTCCATCTGCATGGTGGGATTGCTCACTGGACTTTATGAAGTCCCAGTCTTGGTGCAACCTGTTAGGAAATCACATCAGAGGTAGACTTACTGTTCTTACACATTGCAGACATCCATCACTGCATAGTGATATTGAAGAAGTTGGCTTTAAATACTAATAACTTAAATCCTCTGACAATGGGGGAAAACCGTAATCGCTTTTGCTTTAAAGTCCTTGGCCTACGTTCCTATGTTACAAGATTACAGAGCATCTGCATTGAATAAGCCAAACTGGACTCCATCCCTTACTGGGAAAGGGACTGTGAGTGGCAGGCTGTGCTTTCTGCAGACAAGTATGTATGCTATCAAATGGAAAATGCAGAACTCTTTCCATGCCTTAAGAGTCCACCTGAGGAGGGTATTTCATAGAGCCATAAGTTGGAAGGGGCCTTTGGAGATCGTCTAGTCTAGCCCTGCCGCTCAGAGCATGGTCAGCTGGAGCAGGTTGCCTTGCACTGCATCCGGTTGGACAGTGAACATCTTGGAATACGTAGAAAGGGGTAAGTTCAGTGGCCAAACACTGGATTGGGGTGTACAGGGGGGTTCTTGGAGCCAGGGAGACTCTGAGATCCCTATCACAATCTGGACGCTCTCATGACTGAGTCTGACACAGCTTGGGAATTGGCCAGCAGCTACTGTGGGAAATGGAACACTCCCTATGGAGCGTGAGCAACCAGGCTGTGGTGCAGAGGTTTGCGCAGGAGGGTTCTGCACCCTGCTTTTGCAGGTCTGCAGCCCAGCAAAGGGCTTCCCTTTCCAGCATCACAACCAAATCCGGCTACGGAGCTTTAGCAGCCGTAGGCACCCACGAGCGAGGTCTTCAAGGAGAAACTACCAGCAGCACCAGTGGGTACCATAAAAAGGAATGACAAGTGCTCGTAGAGGGGGGCTTTCTGTCATGAGGTGCTGGTGTGATGGGGAGTCAGTCAGGTGGGTTGTGCTGCCTTCTGGGGGCTATGGGCTGAGAGGCTGTCAAGAGAGCACTGACCAGGTGGAGAGCATGGATCAGCAGCAGTGCAGCAGCAGGGCCCGGACAGGGATTGCGACCCTGCACTGGGCGCTGCTGAGCCCGCACCTCAGATCCTGTGCTCAGCTCTGGGCCCCTCACTGCAAGAGAGACATTGAGGGGCTGCTGGAGCGGGGCCAGAGAAGGGAATGGAGCTGGTGCAGGGCCTGGAGCCCAAGGGTGATGGGGAAGGGCTGAGGGACCTGGGGGGTTCAGTGAGGAGAAGAGAAGGCTCAGGGGGGACCTGATGGCTCCCTCCAAGTGCCTGACAGGAGGATGGAGCCAGGAGGGGCTGGGCTCTGCTCCCAAGGAACAGAAGCTTCAATGGGCCAAGAGGACCCGGGCTCAAGCTGCCCCAGGGCAGGTTTAGATGGAGCTGAGGAACAATTCCTGCCCCACAGGGTGCTCAGGCATTGGAACAGGCTGCCCAGGGCAGGGCTGCAGGCACCGGCCCTGCAAGGGTTCACCCAGCGTGGAGATGAGGCCTCAGTGCCATGGGGCAGGGGTGGCCTGGGCAGGGCTGGGAATGGTTGGACTTAATCTCAAAGGTCCTTTCCAACCAAGACAATTCTGTGACTCGGTTTGGTCTGTACCACCTTTAGCTGTGTTACCATTCATGTTAGCTTTCTGCAGCGAAACTTGATGTTGTTGTGAGTTCTTTAATGAATGGATCAGACTTTCACGACCCAATTTACGTACAGATCCCATCTCAGTTCTGGTTCGGGCACATCGATGGTACCAGAAGACTGTCGAGTATGTTTCAGAACAGAGTTCCATGTTCAGAAGTGTTTGTACTAATAGTGCAGGTTAAGAATGTTTATCATCTATTGATCTTTAGTGTGGTTTTGTTTCAACTCTATGACAATATTTCTGCTAAAGAAGACCTAGGATGTAGCAATATATTTAGCATAAAAGAAGATAATCTCTGTGTTTCTCTGATTGATTAGTCCGAGAAAGCCTCAAAGCTAACTGAGGGTTTCCTAACAGTGTCAGAATACTCAGCAGCAAGTTGATGTAATTGAAGTTGAATGTATTAATTTTGTCTTCTTGATACAGAAATCAATGCATTTTAAGACTGGCCTGAGTTTGATCCAAAGCACAGGGAAGGGCTGAATTCTGTGGACAGCTAAATAAGGTCTTCAGTTGTGTAGCATCAGCCTTGCTCAGATAGCAGCCAGCCAGCACATCAAGTATTGGACAGACAGGAAGGAGTGTCTTGACAGCAGGTAGGGATTACTTTGTATACAAAAGGTGGGATATTTAGAAGTGGTTCAGTTTGGGTTTTTTGGCATTATAGCGTATTCTGAAAGCCCTTGAGAGCTTTGAGCCAAAGTTACCGTTTAGCTCATAATAGAACAGTGAAATAATAAAACACAGTAGACCCCCAAATAGTCTCTCTTTCAATGAGCCTCATTTTGGACATAGACACCCCCCCCCCATCCCCAATCTGTATTCAGTTTACCTCCCGAAGATGAGTAGAAAAGCTGCATTTACTAAAAGTGCCATATTCTACATCTGACAAAAATTAAATCTGTTTTAAAAAGAAAGAGCAGCACAAACTGCATCTCAAATGTATTCTGGTGGCATTGGGTTTAGGCACTTGAAAGCAATTTCGAGAGCAGATTTCCATACAACAGCAACCTGTAAGCAAATTGAAAGTGCTGTTTAGGATTCATAGAGGAACAAAATGCACACTCCACCTCTGACATAATTTGTCTTGAGGTTTATGAAATGATTTTTCATCGGATTATAATATTTACAGTAATTAAAGATACAATTTGCTCTTTAATAAACAATGTGTTTTGTAACTTCATTAAAGATGCTGCCTTTCTTAATTGTAATGGTCCAAAAGGTTGGCAGTGAACTGTACATTAACTGCAGAGATAATAATGATTTTATATGCTAATAATTTTTAAATGAATAACTCGTGTAGTTTTTCAGCCACAAGGGGAAAATCATTTACATTCCTCAAGCTTACTCTGGTGTTAACCCCTTTACTTGGGGAGAGAGGAGACCCTTGTAGAAAATGCTCATTTGTTTTACATTAGCGCTAATGCAAGTGTGTAGGACCCACTGGTGTGAAAGGATTAAAAGCAGCAGCAGTAGACAAGCATGAACATTTTGGAGAGAAATCCTTGTTAGAGGCACCTATTGGGGCCATGTAACTTGATTTTCTATTTATTGATCAGATGCTTCTTGTGTGTTACCTTTTGAAACTCCACTGGGAGAGAATCTTCCTGCTGTCGTGGTGCAAAGACACCAAGAGGCACCAAGAAGACATTAAGGGCTCATGCTCGCTCCTTGGGATGTTTGTGTGGCTGGCCTAACGTTAGGATGGGGTGGAGGCTGTGTCAGGGGAAGCATAGGCTCCTTTGGGGAGGATTTACAGCTTTGGCTGCAGGCAGTTCTAGGTATCTAGTTTTAACCTTCTGCAACAGTCATCTCTGGACACAGCCATCTCTTCATGGACTGAGAAGGGACATGGTTTCCTACCTCTTGGACACATTAATATCACAACAGTTAGCTGCTGAACATAAGAAACATGAATTTCCCATTGTGATTTCTTTCCTCAGACACCAAAAGGATAAGTTTGAAGAGGGGGAGGAGCTTGTGTGAGTGCCTGTACAGATTCCTGCACCCACAAGCCAAGCACTGAGCCATGATCTCCAGTGCCAACATTTCGTTTCATGTTCTTGGCTGCTGGGTTTTGAGGGGGCATTTGGAGATCTTCACCATCATTTCTCTCTCTGTTTTCTAAATAGTAGCCTTACAGCATCCGAGCCTCAACTGCATTATGAAAGTACTAGATTTAGTAGGTGAAACACCGGAGGAAAACTCAGGTGCATGGTGGAAATGGTGTAATTAGTTAATAAAGACACCGTCTTTGAGTGCAATCTCATTTGAAATGCAACATGTGCTGCTGTTGGGAAAGGAATTCAGATTGAATTAATGGATTGAGAAAAACGTAGACAATTTAGGACTTCTTTCTACCATTGCCTCTTACTCAGAATAGTCTGATCAAAGTGTGACCTTGGTTATTTCTAGCATGTGAAAGTAGGCAGGGGTAGCTGTATAGTCAGTTTAATGTTTCTTGGCTGATCTACTAGGAGATTATCACATAAAGTTCCTTGCTACAGCTGCGTTTAAAAGGCAGGACAGGTAAATACATGCTTAATGATAAAGATGTGGAATGTGAAGTGCACAGATGAGAGAGAAAGCTCATTGACCCTCCAGCGTGTTACAGGAATGTCAGGATCATTTCAGTGTGCTCTGCATTGACACCCAGCATGTGCCGATCGGAGAAGACAGAGCCTCTGACAATGCAGACTCCATATTCACCTGCAACTGTACAACTCTGTGTGCTCCTAATTGATAGTGAGTCACATTGAAAGCATCTCGTCAGAGGGTTGCTTTAGAGAAAGGAGTAAGAAAGTCTTCTTAACTGTTTTGATAGATGATTCATGGCACTGGAGCTGCTGACGAGGAGCCAATAGAGCCAAGCCTATAAATATGCAGTTACGAGAACAGTGGAAACAGGCATTCGGGTAGTGTGACAGACTCAAAAAGCACTTTTTCTACCAGAGTAGGTTTCTAAAGTTGCTTTCTTCCTGTTCTACATTCAGATGCCGTTGTCTAATGAGACTAATTGGCTGGCAAATTTGCCTTCTTTTAAATGAAATTAGTTTGGAGGTGAGAGAACAAATACCATCAGAAACCTGAATTATTATTCTTTCCCATCATAATTGTTTCTTTTTAACAGAGCAGAACTAGGCTTCATTATTTCCAGGGAATTTCGGTTTAATTTGCTATATATGACACATTTCCAGAAGGAATAAATATTGGCAGTCTATTTATACACCTTTAAACAAAGTAATCATAATGGAATAATTGACCTCTGCCTTATCTGCAGTGGCATTAATGGGTACCGCTCTAAGAAATACTTGCTACCTGATGGTGTTTTAGCAAAGTGAGCTTGCTTTCAGTCAGTAAATGGGCATTTCCCTGTGTATTGTCTTCTGTAGATCCAAAATACACTGAGGATAATGAGAAAGAATGATAGCTTAGATGCGTTCTTTCCTTGAACTGCTGGTTGTATTAAATCCACAGCTCCTACAAATCTATAACATCTGCTTCAGGTGAATTCAGGAATAAGGGGCTGCATTCTTTTATTCTTGGTCCAGCGATGAAAATGATCATGGAGAGGGACGCAAGGGAGCAGAGTTTAGTCTCGCAGCTGAGTGTGGTTCACCAGGATGGTGCACAGCTTCTGTTCTCCTTAGCTGTGAGCAGCCAGGTTACAAGTATTATTGATTGCAAAGGTCAGGGGAGGCTGGAGGGAGGTTATGTCGCTTGATGCTGTTTGGTCATTTTTAAGGGACAAGAGCTATGAACCCTCCGAGCAGCTGAGGCAGGTACAGTTTAAATCTGACAAATGGAGATTTATGTTTGTGTGAGCTGGCAAAGCCCTTCAGGTAGGCATAATAAATGGAAATTTGATAGGTTGTTTCATCATGGGGCAAATAATGTGTGTGTGTGTTCGGGGGGGGGGGAACAATTTAATTATTAGCTTTTCATCAGGATGCACTGGTGATGGCTTTTCAGCTGTAGATCTGTGCTGCAGGCAAATGAATCATGGCTAGAAGGCTTTCATTTTGTGAGGCATCATTTGAAAATATCCATGATGGTTTACCCGAAGTGATTGAAAAACGCAGCGTAGGTGGAACGACACAGGAGTAATTACTGAATAAGCTTCATAGCATCTTTTTGTTCTTCCACGTGGACAATCCCAGGGTAGAAATATTTTAAGATTCAAGATAAGGCAATGTAATATGTTAACAAAGAACTAGGAAATGGTATTTGTCTCCTATAGCGAAAGTTCAGGTAGAGCTGTAATGGCTCAGTGGTATTTGAAAGCCATTGTTGGTTTACACTGATGACTTTTACATCTTAAAACTGAAAAAGGTTTGTGTGAATCCTCGTTATGTCTTAAAAATAGGAGCAATCAGAAAGTCCTATAGTTTGTGAGTATTATGTGGGATTTTCTTCCTTCATAAGTCAGATTTTACAAGTATTTAATACAGATGAGGTAATGTAGGTTGTAAAGCTGTAATCGATCATAGAATCCTATAGAATCATAGAATTGTTAGGGTTGGAAAGGACCTTAAGATCGTCCAGTTCCAACCCCCTTGCCATAAGCAGGGACACCTCACACTAAGCCGTGCCATGCAAGGCTTTGTCCAACCTGGCCTTGAACACTGCCAGGGATGGAGCACTCACAACCTCCTTGATCAACCCATTCCAGTGCCTCAGCACCCTCACAGGAAAGAATTTCTTCCTTAGATCCAATCTAAACCTCTCCCGTTTAAGTTTGAACCCGTTCCCCCTCGTCCTGTCACTACAGTCCCTAATGAAGAGTCCCTCTCCAGCATCTCTATAGGCCCCCTTCAGATACTGAATCCAGCCTATTGTTTTATAGTCACTATATTCAATTATGGAATTAAGATAGGAGAGTGGCGTAGAGAAGCAGCTGCAGCTTGGTATACCTCTGATTCTTAACTGTTCTAGTTCGTCCAGTTTAGGAAAGAGTATTCTAAAAATCAGTGTTTGTAACATTTTGATACCACCTATTAGCTTTTATGTTACTATTATAGTATGCTATAGTGTGCTATTATAGTATTACTATAGCACAACTGCAGGGCAATTTGGGCTAACACAAGCTGGTGCTGCCTCACTACACCTCGTTGTTGTATAGTGCGTGAGATCTGACCAAAGGTATTATTCCAGACTACTACTGACTTCATTGTTCCTTATCTATTTCCACAGGATAAATTTGCTGCCTTTGATAGATTCAGTTATAAGTATATAAGTTTATAAGTTGAAGTTAAGTTTATAAGTTTAAGTATATAAGTTATAAGTATATAAATGATAAGATGAAGTGTATAAATTAAGTTAATTTGATAGATTAAGTTTTCAATTGTTTTGCCACAGTATAGAGGCCTGGTTTTTGTTGTTCTTTCTGATGCCAACTAAGCACGTGTGGTTTTTATTTTGTGAGTGTTTTCCATCCATTCTCTTCCATCCACTCCCTGTCTATTTACCGGATGCAGCTTTTACTGATCCAGCTTTTCAAGATGGGCTCAAATCTTTGTGGAAATAAACCATGGAGATAAAGAGATCTTTTCTATGCTAAGGTTTGATTCCCCTTTTGTAACTTTTCTTTGGCTTTGATGATTTCAGGATAACTGCCCATAAACTGGGTATTAGAGAGGTAAATTGTGAAAATCTATATGGGGAAAGATACTGTTTCTATTGTATTGTTTTCTGCTTTCTTTTCAGGAGTCAGTTGCTCCCACTCTCTCCATCCAGGTTCTTTTGCTTTCACTTCCACACATACAAATCACGTTGAGATGCGGTTTATGAGATGATAGAATTGTTGTGTCCTTCAGGCTACTGATGGGCAGTCCCCAAGGAGGTGATCTTGCTTTTGTGGCCACTTTACCCCAGCACCGCTTACTGACCAAGAGTGAGCACTGGGACCAGTTTCTCCTCTGGCATAGTGCAGCATAGCACACTGACAAATAGTATCTGGCTGGTGTCTGGAGGGAACACAGCCCTGCTGTGTCTTTTCTTTGGCACATTAGTGCTAGGAACAATCTTGTGGAAGAAAGAGGGAAAGGAACTGACAACATTAACATATCAGGTCTTAAACTTCAGCATACCTGCTATGCCAATTTAAGGATGCTCCTGAATAATGGCAGCTTGTGCCAGTCGGGAGAAGTGACCAAATTGCAGTCAGGAGGAAGAATCCAGTTCAGCTGTGCTGTAATCAGACTGGAGCAAGCTCTTTTCTGAGTGGAATGATACATTCTTCTGTTAGAGATGGATTTGACTGAAACTACCACATGTATTTTTCCTAGTGACCTTTTCAGATTTGTCACTGGTATAACAAATGTTAGGAAGATGACACAGGAAAGGTTTGCAGTGATATTCCACTTTATTCTTTTACAGCAGATGTTTCTTCACTTACTCTGTATTGCAATTTACAGAACTCTTACGTTCCACAAATCAAGATTCATAGCAAAGTGTTGCAGTGCTTTAAATCCCGCAATAAACAATACTAGGCAGAACAGAACCAGAGGGAAGGTAAGCAGGCTTATGCATTCATCCTTCATTGTGATGAGCTTTACTTCATAGTACTCTTCACATTTCAGCAAGCCCTTTCACCAGGACTCCCATCTAACTTACTAGCACCTTCAATTCAACTCCAAGTATGGGCAATATTAAGTATCCATTTCCAAGCTGAAAAGAAAGGCTGGAATTACCATCTGTTCCTGAATTTAGGAAGCTGGATATCTTTGTCCAACCTAGTATCACTTCTTCTAGTGTGTCCTTCAAACGGTGATGTTTTAAAACCACAGAGGGATACTGGATGGTTCAGTTCTGAGGTATGCATTTCAAAAGAGCCAAACTGGGAGTTAAAAACCTTTATGTGATGAGACCTGGTTCACCTTTGGCCATTTAGATGTCAGTCTGTCCCAATCACTAGTTGTTGTGAAGACAGACCATGAGGCTGCGTTGTTTTGTAAACCCAGCTCAGAAACGCAACACTGATTGCGTGCTCCTAACCCTAATTCCCACCACTCACGTGGGTTGATTCTACACTCTGCCTGTGATTCCCATCTGCAGTTTCTTATGTGTAGCTCTTGTGGGATTTTGCCTACATCAAAACTGGGATTGGACAACTGGCTTCAAAGGGAAATGGGCTTAGGAGAATGAATTCAGTTCTGGCTGATCCGACTATTTCATTCCTGTTAGTTCAGTACCATTTGCAAGAGCTCAGATCCTCGTCTCAGTGTCTAATTTAGCAACAAAGGAAGGTGTGAAACCTACCGACTGCAATACATCCAGGTTCAGATGCTTTTCGAAGGCATCATGGTACGGACATAGCTGTTGAGTTTAGAATGCACTGCAGCAGTTGCGTGCGGCTCTTGTTGATACACGTGAGAACTGTTCTTTTGCATGTGCACAGTATTCATCTTAACTAGAGGGTGAGAAAAGGCAAATCCAAGCATCTTGTAGTCCTTTCACTTTTCCCCCTTTCCTTATGAACCAGGCTTTTAGCTCTCGTTAGGGAATGATTCTGCCAAACCTTGCGAGTGTACCTATTCCAAAGGAAAAGAAACCATTAATAAAAACCAGGAAAAAGGAGCTGTTATATTACCCAATAAATCTACCAGGCTTGCAAAGAAAACAGATTTGAAAGAGCCACCTGCTGTGGCCACGAGGCAGTAATCTCACCAGCAGGAAATAAACGGGGAGAGGAAGACAACACAAAAGCAGAGACATTAAAAAAGTAATTAAAGCACTTATCTCCATCAACGTACATAGCAAGGAGACAAAACCCGGCCACGTAGAAAACGTGCTCTGTTGAACCTCACAATGGGAAGTAACAAAGCTGCCACCAGAAAGATAGAAGATCTTCAGCAAAAGGAGAGAGAGCCTTTAAAAACACAAGCCTCTGAAGTATTTACTAGTGTCTTAATTACTCATGAGCTGACCTTGAGAGAAGCTGAGCAGCTGCAGAGCGTTTGCAACTTGACTTCAGCCTTTAAAGATGGGGAGTAACGAATGTTTTGTTCCATTTCGCATCCATGTCACAGGATGAACGGTAATGGTGCGTTTAAGATAATCAGGTATGTGGCACAGCTTAGGTCCCTTGTGTGGATAATGCATTTCAGGATCATTCATAGCTAAATTGTTGTGTAATATTGATCCACGGACAGCCATGTTATCAATATTGATAGGAATGAATGTGAATTCTTAGAAACAAATAGCTACAGCCTATGCCACTGCATACAAATAGGTTCTATCACGTCTAGGGAAAACTGAATTTGACAGTTATAAGAATCTACTGTTTCAATGCTCTCTTTCAAGGAAACAATGTATTTATAACTCATGGTCCAATTTATACAGTTCATGGGTTGTTTGCCAGAAACCAAAACTGCTTTAAATACACATATTTTTATCTCCATTTCTCCAGACCACAAATTGTTGAAGAGGAACAGAGGATTCAGAAATGCTTAGGGATGCTTTTGCGCTTGGAATTTACACAACATTCTTTCCTCTCTTGGTAGCCACACTGACCATGTGGTACCTGTAGCTGCCAGTCCCGAGGCAAGTGTGAAATGCCATCAAGAGTGGTGCAGCTGAAATGTTTCTGTATGGGAACACCAGGAGCAGGTTGGAACACTGGATGCGTGAAAGGGCAGGGAGACGGGACAGCATGGGTACTTCCCTGTTAATTCAAAAGGAGCCTTTCAGAAGGGAAGTGGTGGATTTAGGAATTCACCCTTAGAGAGCAATGAGCTTAGCTCTGTATCTACTTTAGCCCATCTTCTCAAGACCAAAACCAAACCCACACGAACCAGTATTGCTGACATCCAAGTTTCTCATGAGATTCACGCGTTTGTCTTCTCATCCTCAGTTGTTTCTGACAGGTCAAGGCTTTCCACCTGGCTGTAGGATCTCCTGGGGTCCTGTTCCTTGGCACATCCCTGTTGTGGGGGCTGGGAAGAGCAGAACAACAGTTTTCCCTGTAGATTTTATTGCTTAAAAAAATCTTGCTTAACTCTGAAACCTGAACAAGTTTTCATGGAGATGGCAAGGGGTGGAAAACCCTCCCTCCTCTCTTCATCAGGGACTGTAATGATAGGATAAGGGGTGATGGGTTCACACTGAAACAGGGCAAGTTCAGGTTAGATCTAAGGCAGAAGCTGTTCCCTGTGAGGGTGCTGAGGCGCTGGCACAGGGTGATGGCCCAGAGAAGCTGTGGCTGCCCCATCCCTGGCAGTGTTCAAGGCCGGGCTGGACAGAGCCTCGGGTGCCATGGTTTAGTGTGAGGTGTCCCTGCCCATGGCAGGGGGGTTGGACCTGAGTAATCTTAAGGTCCTTTTCAACCCAAACTATTCTGTGATTCTATATGCATGTATATATTTGTATGTGTATATATGAAGGATATAAAAATGGGAGGTTAAAGTCTGTGTTTTCTAAAGCCACTGCTATAGTGCTGTAGTGCAGGTGAAGGAAATGATTGTGATCACTAGATTTTGATACAGGTTATATAAAGACAAAAGACCTAGACTTTGGAAACCATATGATATGTCAGACATGGGAGCCATCAGTGCCCACTAGAGAAGGGGCTGTGGGGATCATATGGAGGGAAACAAAAAGAGGGTTTCATCCTGAGCATCGTGATGCTTCCTGAGAGATAGCTGGAGCATCTGGAGGTGAAAGGCAGGACCGAGCAAACCATAGGGTCAGGAATAGAGATGAATCGCTTTCTGCTCTGTACCTGACCCAGATTGGAACTGTCTAGATTAGCTTTTGCAAAGCTGAACTAGATCTGTCATGCAAACTGTTATTTTCACAATGTTTCTACTGTCCCTATTCTTAGTAAATGCTGTTTTACACAGCCCATGAGGCTTCGTTGCGTGGTTTGGAGAGCAGTTGCTTCAGAAGCCTGTTCCCTGGCATCAGTTAAAGGGACTGAAGCTTCAAGAAGTCCAGGGCTTGGTGGCAGAAAGCTGGGGCCCCATCAGAGCCCTTTGTTTCTGTATGGGTGTGCAGAGCTTATCCCAGCACCACCAGCGCAATTGTTTTTCTTGGCCGCCTCCTCTTGGTTATTAGCCTTTGGAAGAGCTGCTCTTCAGTGCAGGGGAAGGAGATGGTTGTTAGCACTTGATTTCTACACAGGTTATTTAAAGACAGGAGATCCAGAATGCTCCAAGATTGTTTTTACAGGACAGGAAACACCAGGTGGGAAAGAAAACCCTTTTAGATGGCTTGCAGGTGGATTCGGAAGGCAGAGAACTGCCTCCAGCCTAAAACCTAGGGGAAAGACCTCGTCTTTTTCTAAGCCGGTTTTCTTGGGTGGCTCCTGGCTATTTTGTGCTAGGCTGTGAATTCCCCTTTGCTAAGGGAGCGCTGTGATTTCTCGTCAAAGGGGATTTCTCTAGGTTCATTATTTTGACCTAAATTGTGTCCTTCATAGGTGGCAGGGGTTTATAATTGTGTTTCTGCTTTAAATCCGCTTGCCCGAAACAATGATTTTGCTCTACAGCCGCTGTTTTGTTCAGTCTCCTCCCTCCCAAGAAGCTGGTGGCTGTTTGTCAGTATGTGAGCTGCTTGTAGAACACACTTTGGGGGCCTGGCCGCTCACTATGAACTGGTGTCTCTAAAGTGGATCTTACCAGCTCATCATGTCTGCCTTCCTCTTCCTTAGCCAGCCGAGCGGCTTTAAAGTGCACCCAACCCCTCTGTTTTAACAAAGTTAAATACAACCCTTGTCATGGCAAATCCTAAACAGCAAAAGGAGCAAGCCCCAGCGGATGCTTAGCAAAGAGTTTGGAACTACTGGGGCTTTTAGAGGTACAAGAACCACCCGCCTGCATTTCCTTCACATTTAGATAGTGCAGAAATGGTTTTCATGGAGCTGTCAGCAAGTGAAAAGAGCAGAAGATGTCATTTATACTGACTACTTCTGGTCGTATCAGCCGGGCTAACGTTACTGAGTCCAATGCATTCACAAATGGCACTTTGATTTCAGTGACGCTGTTCTAGTGATGAACCTGAACCGTGAACATTGCAGCTTTCCCTTAATTCCGCTCATTCTTCATAGAGGGGCTCAATTACTGGTGCTGTTAAAGATGGAATAATTGTCGTTATTCCATGTGAGGGTTTTCCCCCTTGTTTTTGTTGTTTTTTGCATGGGAATAGGTGTTAGGGAGAAAGGGAATTCTCTTCAATGCAGGCTGCGTGTCTCACTAATGACACGAGGCTTTCTTCCAGAAGCAAGCTGAGGCTTCTGAATCATAGATCATAGAATCAACCAGGTTGGAAAAGACCTTTAAGCCCATCAAGTCCAGCTGTTCCCCAGCACTGTCAAGGCCACCAGTAACCCATGGCACTAAAACATGTCGCTCTGAGTTGATTTACAGATACCTCAATAGAAATAGTTGTATTACTCTATTGTCTGGCTCATAGGCATTCACTGAGAGCTTTTCTTCTCCAAGGTACTTTTCTTGCCGTAGATGTTTTGCAGCATTTACATAGGGAAAAACCTATGCAGTTTTAACAGAGAATCTCTTGAATGCATTTTACATATTATACTTCCACTAGCAGTAAGTATGGCTGGCAGCCTCCTAAGATATCCATTATTCATCCTTCATTAGCTGATCTTGCAGTCTACCCGAGAAGTACAGCATTCAGAGGTCTTCAAGATCAGCATGTGCTCGTGTTTACTAACCTTACTTTACTCAATATCCCCCTATAGATCAGTGGTGTTAGAAAGTCAGGTGTTCATCAACCAAATCATGATGTTTTAATGCATAGATAGAGCTCAAGAAAGTGCTCAATAGCGTAAGGGGTTTGAAATACAGAACTTCCTGAGTTGTGTTATTGGCTTTTTGCCTTGTGAATTCACAGAAAGGACGGTTCCATTCTGTCAGTGTTAAAACTAAAAAGGTGCCTTTTGAGTCCCTCGGGGTAACTTTCTTCAGTGATCTAGAGGTTTAAAAACCTTCCTTTGTATCAGGTGGCTCAAAACAACCCTGAGCTTTCTTATGGCTGGGTCCTGATCTTCCGCTGTAATAAGAGCAGACGTTGGCTGCTGCGCTGATATCAAAAGGCCGGTTTATAAAGAGCAGGGAAGGTTTACTCCCCTGCTTGGAGCAGGACTCCTCAAAGTGCAATCCTGCTTTACTGTTGACACTGAAGTAGTGTTCCCGGGGCTTTCCAGACCAGGATGTCTCAGAGGAGAAAGGCTCGGCTGCTGTCAGCTGCTCCCGAGCATGGCAGGAGCACAGATTGCTTTGCACGCTTCAGTTCTGCTTCTTACTCTGAGGACTCCTCAAGTCCTAGTGTGTTTTCTTAGAGAAATTGATGACGTTTCCTCTATTCCAATATGTAATAATTAATTACATATGTATTAAATAATTAATTATTAATGAGAACATTCTGGGGGTTTAGAGGGAAATATGAAGGCTGAAAACACCCTGATGGATAATTGCATTTGCATGACAAGAACGCTTTAACTCCTGTGTCAGCTAGGCTGTCTTTTTCTGCTGTCCAGATGTTCCCACAGGAGCAAGCAGATACTCTGTTGTAATTGGAAGATACTTTTTGCTGCTGTCTTCTAATTGAAAGGTATTTGTTGCTATTACTGGTTGTGAAGCGTATCCATGGGTCTGTCCTAGGGCTTCTGTATACATGTGTGCTATTAAGAACTATAAATGAATGTCAGCCAATAAGGACTTCAGGCTTTATAGGAAACAATCAAGAATGGCAAAAAGTGATGCATACAAATACTCACAGATCAGACACATCTGCAGCATTGCCATTTGTCCTTCTCTCCTCATTGTTTAAACTGGTTATTATGGAGTGATTTGTATTATCTGCAGACTAACTGCATGGAAAACTGCCTCAAAACAAAGGGAACAAACCCATTTCACAGCAGTAAGAGTTAAATGTGTGTGCAGGTAAAACAATACAAGAGGAGCTGACAAGAGTCTTCTGTTCTGCAGTAGCTTCCCTGCTTTTGTATCCTGTTTTCTCTAACTCTTTCCCCTGCATTTGCTTTGGTGTGTGTTATATGATACAGGTTATCCAACAATCTTGTTTTCAAGTGCCAATACTTCTAAAAGATCACTAGTTATGCCATCTATAGACTACAAACATGAAACTAAAGTCATTTGTGGTGTTCTTTTAGAGACATCTAAGGGTTTGTAAAAGTGCTTGCTTTGAGGACATTTTTCAGTATGTGTAAATAATGTGAGATATATATATATATATATAGGTCACTAACATTTCCCTTGTAGTTCTGATAACCTTAAAATATCTATTTTAGGTTTGCCAGAACCAAATAGAGACAGTATATTCCAGGGACTGAGAATGGATCATGGATTTTACACATCTAAAGACTTTCTACCTTTGGTAGCCATGGCAAGTAAACCAGGTGAGTGATATGTTTTTGTTGTAGTCAGAGTCAGTAAGCAGCATATCCAATTCTGAAGCACCTCCCAGTGAATTCTTCCCGGGCAGGGTTTTCTCTAGTGTGTGGCCAGAAAAGTCATTATAGAGACAACATCATGGAATACCAAGTTGGAAGGGACCTCAGGGATCATCTTGTCCAACCTTTCTTGGCAAATCATGACCTACACTAGGTGTCCAACCAGAATTCCCCCAAGAATAACCTGTGCCCATCACCCCATGTCTTTTCCATGTGACTCCCTGTAAAAAGGGAGTCTCCATCTTCTTTGTAGCCACCCTTTAAATAGTGGAACGTGGTGATAACCCTAACCCTGAGCCTTCTCTTCTCCAAGCTCCAAGCCTAGCTCTCTCAGCCTTTCCTCACATGGTTTCCCACCCTTTGGTCATCTTTGTGGCCTTGCTCTGGACCGTCTCCAGCCCATCCACATCTGTTTTGTATAGCAAGGACCAAAACTGATCACAGTGTTCCAGGTGCTGCCTGACATGAGCCGAGTGGGATGATGATTTCCTTATGGCTGCTGGTGATGCCCTTGCGGATGTAACCCAGCATCCTGCAGCGTGGCTCTCCCTTCACAAGTGCCCTCTTTCCCTCTCATTTTGGTACCACTGGTAGACGTGGTCAGGGTATGCTTGATCCCATCTTCCAGACCATTTATGAAGATATTAAACAGGGTTGAGCGCCATATTGATGCCTGGGGGGCCCCATTGGTGGCAGGTCACCCTCTGATCACCACCGCACAGACAACTTGTCTACGTTGTAATTTATCAGTACCTCTAGTAGGAGGCTGTAGGAAACCCACAGTCGATGACTGTAAACCAGTCATCGATAAAAATCCAAACGTATGGCAAATCATTACCCCTAATAAGTTATTTTTGTTGTTTTGCATTATATTCCAGTGATGTCATAAGCTTGTATAAATTATCTTGCTATCAATAGTATATATAAGGTGGGCTTGGAAAAAATCTGGCCTTAAAGAAGGTGTTGGTGACCCATATAAGCAGCTGCTTTCTATATTGCTGATAAATGATATGACTTGATCCCAGATTATGTGCTCTGTATGTTTTAGAGATGCATCTTCCTTACCGAAAGAGCTTAGAGTCTAAGACTCAGGACAACAATAGTATGCCAGGAGTTAATAAGACAACACTTCTTTCATAGGCACAAAATACAGTCTTGGTTTATGCTTTTACATCTCGGGTTTGAGTATGGAGATGGCTGCATTTGCTCCCCAACTATAGCTGCTTTCAGTGGCCCAGAGTGTGAAGTCATAAGCCCTGGATGTATGTATGAGACGGGGCTTGTGATTTCTGTGCCACGTTCCCTTGTGGTCTAAATTCCCCAATGTGCAGATTGAAAAGCAAGTTTCCATGTACAGTTACCTGTAGTAAACCTGTAGTGTATATATATATATATATAGTATGTGGTGTTGTGCATATGATCACATACTTAGCCACACATACACCTTTCTTATCAGTTTTCACCTTTTTATGTACAAACTGATCTTCTTAGCGTTCAGAGATTTCTTTTAGCATCAAAGATTTGGGCTTGATGATCTGAAAGGTATTTTCCAACCTAGCTGATTCCAAGAGTCTGTGATCAACTCGGGTTGCCTGCATATTTAGCAGGCTTTCCATAAGCAATGTGTTGAAGAATATATCTTCTGCAGCAAATTATTCTGCATATAAAAGCAAAGTTTATTACCCCGTTCTATGCAAACTATTTAGGAAGGGAAATTCTCGGTGCCATCTGTCCCATCTCTCTGCTGCTTTGATCAAATGCGTATTTATGTTGTCTTAAGCTAAAAGGGAGCTGAAATGGGTTGGGAGAAACGGGTGGGTTTGGGGTTTTTTTGTTGATTGATTCTATGAATTTGACTAAAAGTCATAAGTTTATTGTTCTGTGTGGACACGGAGCACTTATGTACTATACGTACATGATCTGTATAGCATGATGTGCATCTTTGAAAGCACTGCAAAGTAGTCCTGTGGATTTGGCAGGATACGGAATGATTTTTGTTATCCATGAAGTCTACAGTGATAAAAAGGATGAACTTTGAAGAAGTAGCCTTTTCTGAGTGACAGTAATAGATAGCCCTTTGGTGTTGTCTGTTCATTAACATGGTCTTTTTTGCTTAATTTTCCTCGTGTCTGTCTGTAGCTGCAGCCACCTCTTGCTCTCTAAAGCACAGGGTTTAAAACTAAACCACATGTCCTTTTCTTTTTACTCTGACAGTTCTCTAAATAATAGACACAATAGATTTATTCATAGTAAAGTACATAGTCTGCATGCTTATTAAGTTCTGAATACCAGTAGTTCATATAGTTTCCTCCAGAAGGAAAGTACGGATACGGAGACATGAACTTGCCTTGGGAATGTTCTTTGTTCCCCTTGTTGTGATTGCTCCATCCTAGACTAGTCCTGTAAAAGCCCTCTGAGCTGCCATTCTCCTGCTGCAGTTGGGCTTTCTCTGCTGCTTCGTGTACAGTGTTGAAGGAGTAAGTTTGTGAAAAAGGAATGAGAAAAGTTTAGAGGGAGTTGTAGAATAAGAAACCTATTTAGTAAATAGTAAATGCAGTGCCATATACACTGGGGGGGTGGAGGGGGAGGAAATGAGAGCTTTTGCCATACATTAAGCATGCCACAAATGGAGAGATAATATATGCGTTAGGATGCCGTTTCTCACTCTATGTCTAGATTAAAAGCATTGTTTCTTTGGCTGAAACTCGTTTCTCTTTCCGATCGCATGTGCAAAGCTGCTACTAGAGCAGGGTACTGGAGTTCAGCTGCAGCGAGAGCCTCCTGACTGAAATGATCACAAGCTCATGGAGAATATAGCTTTATGTCATTTATGGCGTTATTTGTTCAGTTGCCGTAATTTGCTGAATTAGGTTATATTTAAACTTGTGATAAAGTTTAGTCTCATGCAGGGAAGGCACAGAGTTCCGTTTTACTTATAGTGTTTCTTGTATCATTGAATCATCAAATCCAAGCTGTAGGTGACGAACCCATCATGTTGTCGTTCTCTCCAGGTAACTCTTTGGAACTCATCTGTGGAAAGCCACTGTAGAGGAAATGTTTTCTCCCAGTGGAAGATGTAGGAAATACTGTCATAACGCTATTCTTTCTGCCTGATGTTCGGCTACTGTAGAGAATAGCCTCTGAGAACCACGTCACAGCCAGACCAGTGTTAGTGCCTTGTAGAAAACTAACTGAGGGGAGTAACTTCTATCGGCTATTACACAAAACTACCAACAACTGGCCACCTTTTGGTGAATGACAAGCGTTCTTCTCTCTAACCTGTTAAGAGGTGGTGTTGGGTTTTCAACTGGGAGGATAATGAATCTGATCAGAGAGAAACTTACTTCTTCAAGAAAAAGGTCTCACGATGCTAACCTCAACCTGACAGGCCCCACAATCCTAGCAACGTGTTGTCATTTGAATTCTTTCCGGATAGAAAGGTGCAGCTGCTTAGAGTACTGACTATGAAATTATGTATATGAGCATATCTTAAAAATGGGAATAAAACTGTCTTTCGGTGAAGCAGAATAATTTGATAGTGACACTCCATGCTTGGGAACTGTAAGATGCAATTTTACACTGCTTTGAGTATAAGTACCTTTTCAGCTGTCATGCAGAAATGGTTTCTCTACTTGAAAATGGGGTTTTCCTTTCATCTTTCAGGGATGTGTGCCTGTCACTCTCCATTGCCGTCAATACATGGGACTGTGATTGTACTTGGGGCAGGAGACACTGCTTTTGACTGTGCAACATCTGCTTTGCGGTGTGGAGCTCGTCGCGTGTTTGTGGTCTTCAGGAAGGGATTCACTAACATCAGGGCTGTCCCAGAGGAGGTAAAACTGGGTAATAGCATTTATGAGAGGGCATATTGGTGGTTATTTCTACAGGACCTAAAACTATGCTACAGGTCAAGACATCTACTAAAGGTTTTCTTTATAAAAACGCTCTTCAAACGTATAAATGCTTATTAAAGATCTGAGGCTCGCTTTGCATAGTCTGTACAAATGATTTTCCTCTGCTGTACCTGTTTCCTGTAACATCAGAGAGACGCATTTGCATACAGGGGAAAATTGTCTCATAAATTAGAAAATAGAGTAAGTTTTCTAACCTTGGGAGCACACCAGAAATCAAATGGTCATACGAATCTTGTACGTGACTCTGCAAGTCATGGTTGCATCCTAGAATGATGCCTCCTGGCTGCTGTTTAATGAACCTCTGTGATTGGGACGTTGCCTTTGGTGCCTGTAAGATCTCGTGAGAAGATTACTTGCAGTGATTTTGGCTTTGAATAACTGTCAGGGGCAACGGAGCAGTGTCATTCATCATAGATTTTAGCATTCAGTTTGATTTGCTAGGTCAGCTTTGCACGTCAGCATTTATCAGGACATCTGTACGGTTTGCAACCGACTCTGCTTCCTCAGTATCTCTGTACTACAGGAGTTTTTCAGATAGATTTTTGGGGTTTGGTGATCTTTTCCCATTGTCATTTACTTTGGACACGTTGCGCTCTTAACATACTTTAGGATATCAAGATGTGGATCTTTATAAAGAGGTTTATGGTAGTTCGGTTAACAACAGATAACCAAGACAGTGGGCATCTTACAGGTCTCATAGAGGGGGATTTGAGGTGCAAAAAAGGTAATGGAGTGTTTCTTGATGCATAATTGCACTTTCTGTAAGAATTCTGGATGTAATGACGTTGCTGAAGCCGTTGCACAGACCTATGTGCTATTCAGGTGTTTAACCACTCAGGAATCAGCTTTCATTCTGAACCAAGATCTTTGTTAGCAGCATGGGTAAGTTCCTCAGTGTTGTCAGTACTCACCCAGCTATGCAGTGGCCTTGACAGAAAGTGAAATAAAAGCAGCTTTGGGTGGTAACAGCCATGCTAGAATCATAGAATAGTTAGGGTTGGAAAGGACCTTAACGTCATCCAGTTCTAAACCCATTTGCAGGGACACTTCACACTAAACCAGGCCACACAAGGCTTTGTCCAGGCTGGCCTTGAACACCGTCAGGGATGGAGCACTCACAACCTCCCTGGCCAACCCATTCCAGTGCCTCAGCACCCTCACAGCAAAGAATTTCTTCCTTAGATCCAATCTAAACCTCCCCTGGTTCAGTTTGAACCCGTTCCCCCTTGTCCTGTCACTGCAGTCCCTAATGAAGAGCCCCTCCCCAGCATCCCTATAGGCCCCCTTCAGATACTGGAAGGCTGCTCTGAGGTCTCCACGCAGCCTTCTCTTCCCCAGCCTGAACAGCCCCAACTCTCTCAGCCTGTCTTTGTATGGGAGTAACAGGAACAATAAGAAAATAGAGTGGAGAAATATTTGCGTTGCAGGTTTACCTGCTGCCCCTGTCTAGATCTGCTTGATCCAGTAGGATGGGAGGCTCTGAAGCTGGCATTGAGCTGACTGTCTGTACACAGCTAACTTCCATTGCAGAAGAAAGCGTGCTAGCATCCTGAGTTAAAGACTGGGTTATGGTATGTTGTTGGGTTTGGGGTGTGTACAGCAATGCTCAAGGTATATATTCTGTTATTCTACCCTACAGATGGAACTTGCCGAAGAAGAGAAGTGTGAATTTCTGCCTTTCCTCTCCCCTCGCAAAGTTGTCCTTAGAGGTGGACAAATTGTTGCTGTCGAGTTTGTTCGAACTGAACAAGATGGTGATGGAAACTGGAAGGAAGATAAGGATCAGGTTGTCCGTCTGAAAGCTGATGTGGTGATCAGTGCCTTTGGCTCCATTTTAAGTGACAATAAAGGTAACCCTGACTAATGCATTCTGGAAATGCTGATTGTTGGTTTAGGTGCAGCTGTTTCTTGTCCTTTGGCAGTGTGGTGAAATGAGTCTTAGGACTGGAGGAATTCCTCACAGGAATTTCTTTGTCCTTTAGGTTTGCCTCTTAAGAACAGAGGAGTCTGATAACAAAGGAGTTCCCTGTGTATCGCTGTATGGAGTGTATCACTGTATATAGGAGTTCAGATTAGAGGTGCGCTCGTTCAGTATGTCTTGCTTTCCTCTCTGTAAGTGGGATCTCAAAGAATACTCTTGGGGATTTCTTCTGGTCTCACCAATTAACTTTAGAGAAACTCATTATACTGTAACTTTAAACTGAACTGATCTGATCTCTGGCACTTTCCTTTTACCTATTAAACTAAGTAAGAATTAAGATCGATTCATTATTCTGGTTCAGCTGGTCTGGGTATCACTCATTTCTTGTGCATACACAAGAGAACGGTGGCTTCTCTCATACATACCGTATTCATTAAATTCACTCATGCTTGTCATGGCTTGTCTCATTATTTAGTTGCACTTTATAAGCTGTGTCCTAAAAATTAACAATTATATAGTTCCATACTAAAGATCTAGAAATTGGCGCGAAGGTGGCATTTCAAAGACTGAGGGAGTTGTCTGGGTGTAGCAGGGAGCTGAAGAACATGAGTGCAAGTAAGAACATGGGAACTGAGCAGAGCTCAGAGTGTTCTCTGACGTTAGGTTAGATTGAAAGAGTTCAGGCAAATGCATCAAATGTGCCTTGGAAGTAAAAAAGCCTGCTGACTCAGCAGAGGACAGATTGATCAAATGGAGAGCTCTTCAGCCTGGAGATGCTCATCAAGCTTAGTGAGGTCTGAAAGGCTTAGCGCTCAGTGTGCCTACCTCTCGAGGGCACAGTCACGCCTGCCAGTTAACCCATGATGGTGTTTTGGGTATAACTGCTCTGATGAAGGACTTGGCAAGCGCCTCAGCATGCATGCCACCAGAAAAGACCATAATCAGATGCTTGGTTCTGCCAGTGTAAATGGAATTTCAACATTCCTTAGCGTAACGTGCGTTTGTGAATCTCTTTAATCAAGGAAATCGTAAGTCTAAAATCATCTAAGCAGAGCCTGAATCTGAATGAGCTACTCAGTGCTTCTTGTTCACTAGTCCAGTTTTGTATAAAGTTAAACCATCAGACAGCCATGAGTCTGAACTCAGGATCAACCTAGTTCCCTGAGGGACACGTGAAGTTAATTCCAGGACCATTCCTATCTTGTGTGTGTTACTATTGCTTTGGGATAGGTTCATGAGGTCTCGACTGTTATCTAGACAGCAGCTGTACCCTAGAACAAAATCAAATTGGTAAAGGAAATCTTAGCCTATGCCATTAGTGGGTTTTGTTGTTATTCACAGACCCTATAATAAAGCAGCGATTCTGTTTTCTCCTGCATTAAAACCTGCTTCATCTCAAAGGTTAAACTTAGTGTGTTGCTTAGCCATACTGCTGTACCCGTCTTGTGTCTCCTAGTTAGCATTCACGGTCTAAATGGGTTGTGAGCTTTTTAAATAGGAACCTGAAATGGGAGGGGAACAAAGTCATGCTGATCAGAGAGGTATTTGCCTTGAGGGGGGAAGCAATACACCTCAGTTTCACAGTGTACTTTTGGTGACACTGCTATTAGAATAGCAATCACTTTACAAGGAAAAATGCCAGGCATTTGGTTTGGATGTTATGAAAATGAAAAGAAATTAGGACTCGAGGGAATCAATTGTTTATTTTGAGTGTAACCGTTTTGGTTGCTTTTAAACCTCTTTTTGGGCTAAGCTGTCTTAATGAACGTCAAATTTGCTTTTCCCTGTTGAGCAGGATTACAACCAAACCTGCATACGTAACAAAAAGAAACTGGGGGGAGGGAAACACAAGAGAACCCCAACAGAACACCCCACCAAAAGAAACCAAAAGGAAACCCCAAATCATGTGCTGTTCTTAGTGCTGGATTTAAACAAGGAAGGCCATTTCTGTATTTTGTCTTCAAAAGATGGAGGTATTCTCCATCAAAAGGTGAAAATACTGGAGGTACTCAAAACCGGGCAGTGTGATGCCCAAACTGATCTGATGTTGAACTTGACCTAACTTTGAAGAAGGGGATGGAGTAGGTGGCCTCCAGAGGGCTCTTCTAGTCTGAGCTATTCTATGACTGGCAGTGTTCAAGGCCAGGTTGGATGAAGCCTTGGGTGCCATGGTTTAGTGTGAGGTGTCCCTGCTTATGGCAGGGGGGTTGGAACTGGATGATCTTAAGGTCCTTTCCAACCCAAACCATTCTATGATCCCGTGACTGGATGACTGAGATGCAGGTTCAATGAATGTGTTAATTGTTGCTGATAGGAAGAGCTCTGTCACAGAATCACAGCATTGCTTTGTTTAACAAGACATAAACATGTGGGTAAGTTATTTCTCTCTCTCAGATTGCAGAAATAGCTCATAGGTTAGAAAGCTTTTCATTGTCCTCAACAAGATGTTTCTGACCCTTGTGCGGTAGCTGCTACATTTGCAACTTAGGTTTCATGTGCTCACAGTGGGTATTTAGTCTGTTTGGTTTTGGAGAAGTGAAATGCTGGTTGTGTTTTTAAGCAACAGTTTTAGTAGGTATTCATCCTCCCATTGGGGATCATAGAAACACATCATTAATTTAGAAAGATGGACTCCGAAGTCTATCTGATGCTCGGGAAGCGGCTAATAGACCAAACAGGAGAGTTGCCTTCTAGACTATTGTGAGAACATTGCCTCTTTACTGAAAGCAGTAAAAAATCCCCTCAACAAATAGTTCAAATCAAACCACTGCAGATGGAGTAATAAACATGTTTCGCTTTTTTTGTTGGGGAAAACTAGGTTTTTCAAGCACAAGGTGCTTTGGTTTTGACTGTACACTTTACCAAAGCCCTCCAGGCATCACAAGTGACCTATATCAACAAAGACATGTGAAAGAATTTGGTCCCTTTCCTCATGTTCCTGCTCTTTTTGCTTTGTTCTTTTGGACGCCTCTGACATACAAGTGACTGAGTGAAATATCTTCTGTCACCGTTCCAAATTGCAGCTACTCAATCGATACACAAATGTAAGTCTGTGTACAGCCTTCTTAACACCAGTCCAGTTGGTTTTAAAGGCTAAACTTGGAATAACCATTTTTGTACCTGTGTTGTTCCAGTAAGGAAAAGGGAACCATTTGGTTGGACTGTAAAATTGTCCTTGTTCTGGTTTCTTTTCCTCAATTTCGGAGAAGAAAGTGGACTTTCTGAAGAGAACCAAGGAGAAGCTATGGGAAATAGCACACTTGGTTAACATGTACTGTGTAACACGCAGTACAGCAAAGGGAGTAAGGTAGGATGGGAGACAATGTAAGTTTAGCTAAGTGTTCTATTTAGTGGGCAGCAGTAAAGAGAAAGGATTCCCATGTATCGGAACACTCCATTTTAGCATGTTAATGTCTTATTTTCCTGGTGAGAGACAAAAGGGGGATGCAAAAATGCCTGAGCAAACTCCAGATAGTGCCTTTGCAAAAAAACCCCGTAGTAAGCTATTTGCAAGGGTAAAACAGAGTATATAAAGTGTTTGGTGGTAAGCAGCTACTGCACTGCAAGTGAAGGGTAAAATTGAGTTTCATATCCCTGGGAATCGTTCACAACTTTGAGGTATTTTGCTTTCACTTTTAGGGCAACTTTCTCTTGCTTGGAACTGCAGCAGCAAAGCCCAGGTGGCTTCAGAAAGGTCTTACTCTACTTCCCCCCTTGGTATAGTTCAGCATGCAGGAAAGAGAAATCTGCCCAAGTAGTTTACAGTGTTATTAAGCCACTCATAATTAATACTTATTTCTATAGATTGAGAAACATTTGCTAGGGAAAAAAGGGAAAGAGCTTCCATAGCTCTTAGCTTGTAAGGTTTTAGTTTTCCTTTGTACAGACACAGAAGGCAGCAAACCTGCAGTGAGTGTGGAGTTTCTTCATGCAGCTTGCTCAAATGATAACTTCATCCTCAAAGCACTGAAGCCTTGACTATGTAACGAGAGGCTAGGGAGAAGGAAGAGAGGCGGCTGGGATGCCCCAGTTGGGAATGCCCACAGGGGTGACCTGGTGTCTCCCTGGGAGGAGAGCATCTCCCTCACACCCACAGAGTGCACTTTTAGTCACCAGATATCTGTAAGAATTGTCCTCTCAACCTAAATTTATAGAGATTCACAAGATTCCTGCTGAAATAGGTAGGAGTGTTCCTGCTGAGTCACTTGGAATATGATTTTTCTCTACAAATAGGTTTACAGAATGACTAGAAGTACAGCAGTTCTCTACCCTGAAATGAGGAGCTATTTCCAGTATCCCAAAGTGGCTTCATGATGATTTCTAAAGGCCTGTTAACTTAGATCAGGATTTCTGCTCTTTCACCCAATAGGCATCCCTGCACATTTGCTTGCTGGTAACAGGCAGAAACCAAAGTCAGTACCAGCCTGCAGCCTCTTCTAGCATACGTGGACCCTGCTTTATCCAGCTAAACCACTTCTTAATCCCAGTTCAATGTGCTGGTGTGGCAGAGACTGTAGGAAGCAGTATTGTGCCTTTCTTAGGTGGGCATTTGGACAGGGCAGTGTCAGCAGTGAGTCTGCTGGTGCATCTGCCAGCTCTAGTTTTGCATCCGAGATGAAGAAAGTTGCAGTCTGTTTGTATGTTTCTGAAGTGATGTTGCTGTTGGAAAGGAATTCTGGAAGATGGATATCAAAAATAACATCAATGAGCTACTAAAGCTAAAATTACAGGAACTTCTGAAATTGGTTAAACATAAAAACCATTAAACTGTTTATTGAAGCTTCACAGATATACTGCAGCTAATGAGCATTTCTGCTATTTAAATAAGCCCAAATTGAACACACATTACATGGATACATAATTAGTCATGGCAGTCAAACACACACAGGCTCACTTTTAAAGCTTTATTTGAGGAATCTTTTCCATTTGATTTGTTTTGTTAATTAAAATATTTTCCTGTGTTCACTTATATTTTAATATTGTTTTTGCAAGCGCTGTAATTTGCTGCTGCTTCCCCATTTGCGTGCGTGTGCTCCGTGAATACAGCAGATTTGGACTGTATCTTCAGAGCTGGCCTTTTGTTTGGTGTTAGTTGTGTTAGCGTCACTTGATAGCATCAGAATAATTCAATTGTATGTTGTCTTTCATCCAGAAGGATCTTTTCAAATGACATATAATATCTCACCAGGATATGGAGGAGAAGGCATCACAGCCACTTTGAATTTACAAGAGAAAAGCCATGTTAACTTTAGGTATGGGAGTGCATGGATTTTAAAGACTGTCTTTTCTTTACCCTGTCCCAAGTCGTGCACCAAAAGCCCTATTAGGTATCTAGTTTGCTTATTGTTCAGTGCCAAACAACGATTTAGAGAGCCAGCATTTGGGATCACCTTCTTTCAAGCTCAGGTTTGGCTCTTAGGCCCTTTCTTAGGGGCAGAGAAAGGGCTTCTCTTTCTGCAGGTGCTTTAGGACGTGGTCCCTTCCACCTCCCAGCGTCCCTGGGTACCAGATCCAAACTGGAAGGACGTTAGGAACTCTTACATAAGGATGCTTTTAAATCATGCCCTTCTTTTACTTAACCCACATCTCAGTTATCTGCTGGGTACTGTGTCAGCCCTGCTGCCAAGGAAATGTTCTTTCCCGGCTGGAATAATACTGGTCAGGCAGACAAGAGATGCTTCGGGTGAGGGTTATGTTGGGCATTCTTTGCACTCAAAAAGATTTTGGGATAATTCTGTCTAGACAGCTATTTTAGCACAAAGCAACCCGAAGTGAGGTTTGAGAAACGTAACAGAGTCAAGATAACAGAGCCTATACCTTCTTCTTTTCCACGAGATGGAATGAGTTGTCAGAACTGCCAGTTTTACATAATTTCATCTGAGAGACTACATCTCTGACAACAAGTTGCCTTCCAACACCTTCACTGTGGTTCAGCCCTGCCCCAGAGAAACAAAAATCACCCATTAAATCCCCAATACCAACTCCTGCAGCACCAAGGGGTTTTCCAAGCATGTCTTTACAAGCCTTCATGTATTTAGCTTGCGAGGACTGTCCAGACCGCATGCTGAGCTGGTACCACTGCAGGCAGGAAGTTATCTTACACGTGGCAAATAGAAGATGGTCAAAAGCTTTCTGGAAGTGCAGACAGGCAGAGACACAGCGAGAAAGTTAATCTATTGATGTAGAAACGTTACTAAAAGAGTCTTCATAAAGCCGTGAGCCATTGTGAGCGCTTCCCTTAAAAAGCAAACACCCACAACCCAGCAAAACCAGGCAAGCAATGCAAGCCGAATGCTCCTTTTCCGGACTGGAAACCGTCTCTGTCTGAAGGTTGTGTGATCTTTCAGCAAGCCAGGTATTCTTCAAGGAAACCATTCCCTAAGGTTTTGATGCTGTTACTACGCAAACAGTATTTTCACCCAGTTAAGCCACCGAGCGCGTGCAGGGTGGGAGGGATCGTGCAGGCAATAGGTCTTGCAGATGGATTCAATACTTCTGTTCCAAAAACCTGCTGCAGTCTTTCAGCTTCAGACTGTCTTCTCTGAGTCTGCCTTCTTGAACCAGTTGCTTTATAAATACATTGAATGCAGGTCCTGTGTATATGCCAAGGGGGAAAAGGTTGGACTTTGATGATCTTAAAAGTCTTTTTCCAACCTGGTTGGTTCTATGAGAGTGTAGGTGGGACACATAGGTGACAATGTTTATGCCTTGCTTCCTATTCTGTCGGCTTGCCCTGGATTATGCACAGCCCCTACTTTTTGAAATTCACTTCTGAATGCATGAGTTGGGGGTGAAGGGAGATGCAGAGCCTGGGAAGAAAATGCCATCATGATGCTCCATGAGAAAGCTGCATCTGAAGCTGGTATAGACCCAGGCATGCGCTGGGCAATACTTTGCTCTCGCATTGTCTTAAACTGGCAGGTTCCTCTTTGCCATATATGACAGCACAACTCCATCAGTTTAATTGACCTTGGCAATCTGCATCTGCTAGTGGTGTGTCCCTGAGGGACGGTGTGATTTGAAGCTGCATTTTATTGCAGGATCTTCCCTTCCCATAGACAAAGCTCTATTGAAACCCTTTCTTTTCGATACATGCCATCGATGTTTGCTCCAAATCTTTGTGGAAATGGGATTCTCCTCGTGGATCTCCTTTGTAGTAAGACCATTTAAAAATGCAGAATAGACATAATGTTCATACAGGGCAAGATAACCCTACCTTCCCCCCTGCACACCCCTGAGCATTTATGTGTATTTAATGCCATGGAGGATAAAAACTTCCTTCCCTGTCTGCTCGTCTACATTATGTTTAAGGACAATAATAGTTGTGAGCAGAATTCCTGTATATGCCATTTAATAGTAGGAAAAACATAAGATATCTTAATGTATATTCAAATCAGGAACTGCAGTGAAAAAAATGCAAAATCTGTTGTCTTCATGTAAGCATTTGATTTTGATTGTGGCTTTATGGTTACATCTCTATCAAGTGTCCAAGTGAGCCGTACTTTTGGGATGCTCTGAGCTGAGATACGAAGTCTGGATGATTTTGACTTTATTGAAGCCCGTCTTTTTTCTGCATGGAATTTCTTTAAAGCCAAGCACCCTTTGTCAAAGCCAAAGCTTCGATCGCACCGCGTTTCCTGGTGGGAAACTGTTCCGTCTGAAAGTGCTCCATCAGGTTTAATAATGGCCTGTCAGAAAGGAGCAGAGTGTTTCTGGTGTGAGGGTTGAGACAAGGGGGAAGGAAATTCGAGAGAGCTAAATGAATGTTGAGAAATTGCATCAGAAACGTTGGGGTTTGGCTTTAAATGCCACAATGTGGGAAGCTGTGCGAGAGAGTGGATAGCCGGTTATCCAGGAGAGAAGGATGTCCATATGGGAAGTGCAGCACAAAGTTCTGCATGGAGGGAAATGCAGTTTTCCTCTGTTAATATTGTTCATCCATAGGATTTTTAGAAGTGCTCTGCTTTTTTTTTCCCTGCAAGATGACGAATGCCTGTGAGAATGCCTTTGGGAATCCCAGCTTCTGGAATACAGACTGTGTGCTCAGGAAGTGACCAGAAGAACATCAGCACCGATTATTTCTTGAGCCTATGTTGAGTCAGTCACTTGTTGTGGCATTCGTGCACATTTATTTCCTTCACAAGTCTAGCTTTGCAGTCATTCAGGACCTGGTTACTATCCTGATACTCCCAAACTGCTGTTCCGAATCATGGGCGCTGCTTTTCCATCATAGTCCTCTTAGTATTGCATGCTTCCGCTTTTCCCTTCTACTGTAAATTAAGTAAGGGAAAGAACTCGGACCTGCTTTTCTCATTGTTATCAGTGTGCATTTGATGGATTTTGCCAATGTTTTCTTTCTTCTACTAACGTATTTGTCATTCCCTTTAATTACAGTCAGAGAGGCCATGGCACCTATCAAGTTTAACAGATGGGGTCTTCCTGAAGTAGATCCAGAAACGATGCAAACAAGTGAGCCCTGGGTTTTTGCAGGTGGTGACATTGGTGGTCTCGCTAACACCACAGTGGAAGCAGTAAATGATGGAAAACAAGCTTCCTGGTACATGCACAGATACATACAGGTGATTGTTTTAAAGTATTCTTTTCTTTCCCATTTCTATCTACTCTTAGATACTCTTAAATATAATTCCATTGTGGTTTAGGTTAAATGTAGAAGTTGTGAGAAAGTCATACCTTGATTACCTGGTGGTTTGAACGTTACAGATGCATTCAGCTTGGATCACATACTTGAGTTTGGGTAGTCGAACCTAGCCTTGACGCTGAAATCTAAGCAACGTGTTCTTTGTTCTTGGCCCCAGCTCTGAATTCCACTCGAGTGTAGCAAGCGTCCCTGCACAGAGCACAGTCAGAATTGGGTAACTGGGGAAAAGAAGTGAGACCATCAGTGTTACAAAGTGAGATCCCCCAGTAGTGCCTGAAGAATCACCTGGGGAACATGGTTTTAGCCTCCTGAGGCTTTGCAGAGCACTCAGATGATTCGCACCTGGGCCACAGTTTGATGAGGCTGACAAATGGGACCCAAGAACCCAATAGGACCAAATGCACAGAGGAAAATAGTGCAAAGGAGAGTTTAGTTGAGAAAGGTGAGTTTAAGGGTTACAGACTCAAACCCCCCCCCCCCCCCCCCCCCCCCCCCCCCCCCCCCCACCATTCCCCCCCC
>NDXB01020500.1:171380-215987 GCA_002631895.1 Agapornis roseicollis
CCCCCCCCCCCATCTATCATCTCTGAATCAAAGACCTGTGGTCAGAATCTGAGTCGTGAATCCAGGCAGACCCAAACCAAAGCAGACAAGTGAACTCTGGAGTTTTAAACCAGCCTAGGAAAGAAAAGGCACTGAACCAAACAAAAAGCCCTCGTCCCATCCATGGTTTATAGTTGTCACAGGTAAAAAGGGGATAAATGAGTTCCTTTTAAAAACAAAAAGCAAACAACCCAAGAGGGGGCTGTTTGTAAGGGCTGGGGTTTTCACTCTGTTACAGAAACCCTTCTCCACGCCTCCAGTCGTGGGGTTTGTGTTTTGCCCTGCTGAAGAAACCTTCATTTTAAGGATAGAATAAACTCTCAGTCTAAGGCTGTGATTTCTGTTGGGACTTACAAAGAACAGACTGTGCAGGGCTTCTCTGGGTTAGAGATTCCTGCTCGATTCCTTCGTAGTTTGATCGAGTCATCCATCTGAGCAATGAGTTTCACTGTACCTGCCATGGCCAGATTGGGATGCTCTTTGGGATCTGCGCATGGGAAAAGATGTTCTCTGTTAGATTTCTCCAGGTTCAGATGCACCATTTCTATGGAAAACTTGCCACTGATTCTCCAGAGAAAAGGCTGTCTTTAAAATGAAAATACAAGTGTCTGTGGTGTTGCAGCCCTAAGGTGTAGATGATGTTCTTTGATCCCAAAGCAGAGCCTTAACTTCTGTCACTGTTAAAGTATTCTTATTAATACAACTATACTTATTAATACAACTAGACGTTAAAACGATGACAGTTTTGCATCTGTCGATCTGTGTCCCATTGCGGAGGCTGGATAAAATCTGTAAGTGGGGTGGAAAAGTTGAAGGAGTTTGAAATACAGAGCTTGGGTTGAATATCCTGCACATGGATACCTGTCCTTGGGTTTCACACGCTTTATCGATGAGCACCTGGGAATGAAACTAGAAAAGGTCTGTGTATGCCCCTGTTTGTGGGGGGATGTATATGAGCTGTTGCATTGTGATTATTGCTCAGTTCTTTCCAGCCTCACATAGGGTTTCAGCAGGAATGCTATTTGGACAGGAGATACTACGTATGCGAGTGAGTGTTTTTGATCTGCAAGTCTGAGCACAGAATACTTACACTTTGGGTTATTATATAGGAATTATTCCCTTATCAGGATTAATAATAAATGATATAAAAATGAATCAGCAGACATTTCTGTTATTTCCCTTTGGGTTTTTTTACAGTCCCTACACGGTGTTGCAGTTTCTGCTGTTCCAGAACTACCGCTCTTCTATACTCCTATCGACTTGGTAGACATCAGTGTGGAGATGGCTGGACTGAAGTTTCCAAATCCTTTTGGCCTTGCCAGTGCAACCCCTACAACTAGTTCCTCAATGATTCGAAGAGCTTTTGAAGCTGGATGGGGCTTTGCTGTCACTAAAACCTTCTCCCTGGATAAGGTAAGGAACTATTTAAAGGTATATTTAGCATGGAACCATTTCATCGTAGATTTGAAAGAGCTGATTCTTTTGTGAATGGCACTATTTATGCTAGTTATCTAGTATTTATACTATTGTATTTATACTATTTATCTAGTGTTTATACGATTATATTCGTTGTATTTATACTATATATCTAGTATTTATACTATTATAGTGTTTATACAATATTTCTAGTATTTATACTATTATATTTATGCTATTTATACTATTTATCTGGTATAATTTACACCATTTACCTAGTATAAAGATAGGAGGGAAGGGTAGGGTACATTGTATGAGTCAACTTGTGTGGGAGGTTTCAGCAGTACACTGTAAAGGTGACATGATTTCTGGTGTTGTTTGCCATTAGTTTCTTCACATTTATTCCCCAACCTTTTAATATTAGCCAACTAGTAAGGATAATAGTCCTTTCTCTTTTAAACATTGCAGTGCAAGTGTTTTCTGTGAGGGATCAGAATGCAAAGGGAATGAGTAACAGCTTTATCACACAGCTCATGAAAGGCGGCTTCTGTGCCAAGGACTGCCAAGATAAGCCATTGAAAGCAAGTTGCAGTTGCAATGTGATGATGTGGGTGGAAGCTTGAGGCTGGGTGGGTTGTAGAAGAGAAAGATGGAGACAACGTAAAACAAGTCTATGAAGGGAAGAGTAGTTGTGCTGTGTTTGTATCACATAAACCGTCAATAACATGTAGTGGAAGAGGAAGGGGGTTAGATTTAAGTCTTAAAGGCTATGGCTCAGCGTGGCACCTAAAAGAAAGCGTTTTGTGTAGATTTAAAACGTGTAATTGCTTGTTTGAGTTGAGAATTACATTCAGGATGGGTTTCCTGTTGCTACATTCAAACTGGCAACGTGAGGCTGAGCAAGAAGTTCAGACAATGAAACAAAAGAACAGTGTTGATAAATGTGTTCCAGAGAAAAGAGAAAGGATTTGGGCTGGGAGGCAGATAGGGTTTGACTTGTGGAGGGAGGATGAGGGTCAAAGGTAAGTCCTTGGGACTGAGTAACAGTCCAAGTAATGGTAGTTTGTCAGCTAGCGGCAGCATTAGAGAGCTTTTGAGATGAATCTGGAAACAAGGGGCTTTTATGCCTGGTTCAGAGATGGGCTGTAAAAGTGTACTGATGGGTGGAGACCTTAGCAGAAGAGCAAAGGTGGCTTTGTTACTCTGCCACCTCTATGTGGGAAAGGACCATAAGAGAATGAACTGCAGGAGGTAGCCCTGTAACATGAAGAAGATCTAAGAAGAAAGCACTGCACGACTACAGCATACTGTAAACTGTGTCAGACTGGCTTCTGCTGCCACACCTGAAGTAGCCCTAAGGAAGTAAATGTTCCTCTGAATAGCAAAGGAGATTCCAATCTTACTGCATAGGGTTTCTTATTGAAGCACTCTTCAAGGACATAAATGTCATGGAACTATGCTTAGAGCTGACTTACGTGTATAACATACTGTCAGCTGTGATTGTTCAATGCCCAGGCTAAAGGCGACTCGTAGCAAGTGCTGAGATCTATTTATTTATCAGGTTTATGGCTGGTATACTCGCAGCCCTGCCAGACTGCACGTTGGGTACTGTGTATCTCAAGAGTGAAACAGGCACTGGCTGAGTTCCAGCCTGGGTGGGAGTCCAGGAGGAAAGACATGCATGTTGTAGGAAGTGATGCTGGTACTCTAGTAAGCAGCAGACTCTGAGTCACTTCTCAGATGGTGACTGCATGGTGTTTCACTGAACGCCATGCTCTGGAGGTGTGACTCGATGGAGATCTTTCATTGCTAAAAGCAAGTACCTTTAGTGGTTATAAAATACATTTCTATATGTATTTGTCACAATAAGATGCAAAATGTTGCAGGTAGTATTTATTGTAAGGAGACAAAGTTCAGAGAAGTGCTTTGGGTGAATTCTAGTCCGGGGATCCCTGCCCGTGGCAGGGGTTTGGAACTGGGTGATGTTAAGGGCCTTTCCAGCCCAAACCATTCTAAGATTCCATGATTTCTAGGTAAGCTTCCCTCTAAAGTCCAGTCAGAGGCAGTACTCTTTGCTGCCTAAACTCTTGCATCACATATTGCTGTGTGCAGTAGGACTCTGTCCACTCAGGTACTACCTGCTCTTTCCACTATTGTATTCATGCCACGCTTCCCCCTGGTGTTAAGCCTCAGTATTTGTGACGTGATCTGAGATGCTCACCTGGGAGGTGCTGCTGACATCAAACTGCTTTTATTTAGAGTAGTAACGTTGGATTAATGCTGAAAAATAAGTATTTCAAATGGGATGAAAAGCTCCATGAGGTACAGCAGTTCTTCTGCTTCTGGTTATTTGGATATAGATCTTGTTCAGCAGTGAGCAGAATACTCTCATCGGCTGTGGTACCCACGGGAGCAGAGGATTCACACTGAGCTGTCCTGCTCAGCTAGTCACAGCTAATGTTGTAGCAGGACCAGGAACAAAGAAATCCTGCTCTAAGCCTATGGAATCAGTGGGAGGAGGCAGGGCTGCTCCCCACACAGAGCAGTTCCCAGGAGCTCTGGGAGGAAGGGAGCTCGCTAGACGCAGGTTTTGGCAGCCAAAGCTCTTCCACTTCAGCCTTGATTTATGTGATACGAGCAGGATTCTGTGTTCATCCCTCTTGTCTCCTTGTTTTATCTATTCCGCTTAGGTTTAACTGGTGGGCTTCCTTCTTATTTGCAATAAAGTCCAAGTGTAAACTGCCTGTGTGGCAATGGGGAGCTTAGCAGCAGGAGAAATGCTTCATTTTCCAGAACCAATTCCTTAAGTCATGACTGTGTTCAGTCACTGATAGGAAAACCAATGACTTCCCTATTGACCACGGGCACCCTTTGGCACTTCAGCAAAAGTGACTGATGCAGGTTAAATTTCATAGACATACAGCTAAGGAAAAGCATATACAGCCTAACCTCAAATTTCCATGCATCAACCACTGTGTAATGGAATAAGATTGGGAAAAAAAAAAAGCAGGATAAATCTTGGAAGAAGGATATCCAAGGACAGAGATGAAAAGGACTCAGTGTGAAGAGCTGTCATTCTCATAAGATGGGATTTATTCCGCATGAACCTCTTCTCCTTTTCCCTCTTCTAGCACACCTAGAAAACTCCTCTAGGATGCTAGGCTAGGGATCCATGCAGCCGTACCTTCTTGTATAGGGGGTATGTTGGATAACAGGGCTGCAGTTCTAGCCCCGGACCATAATTTACTCCCCCAGTCTTCCCAACCCTCATCAGTCTTGGCCTCACCTTGAAAGCATCACATGTTGCCACAGGGGGAGTTAGCGCAGCACTAACTGTTTCGTGCTGTGCTCGCTCCCTTTACAAACACCCACATGCTTTGCTGCATAATTGCCTTCATGACAAACCTGTGTAGCATTTTCTGTTTGTAGGGTGAGGATTTCAGCTCTGAGTGATTCAGCAGAAGTTTGTTCTTTACATGCTACTGTGCTGCTGTTAAAACAGAAATAAAGCTGGTAAGAGCTGAAGTTCCTTCAGAGTATTTCTGTCTGTAAGTGTACTGCACCCTGCATATATTAGAAGGTACTGGATATAACAGTGTGATACAGATATGCCTTAGAGAGTGCTGTATATCACGGGATGCTTTGGGTTGGAAGGGACCTTAAAGTTCATCCAGTTCCAACCCCTGCCATGGGCAGGGACCCCTCACACTGGAGCAGCTTGCTCCAAGCCCCTGTGTCCAACCTGGCCTTGAGCACTGCCAGGGATGGGGCAGCCACAGCTTCTCTGGGCCATCACCCTGTGCCAGCGCCTCAGCACCCTCACAGGATATGTGTGTGTCTGTGGGTATCAGTGAGGGGGAGTAGTGACTTCTAGAATTGTACTTACCAAATTAAACGTATTTGCACAGCTGCTTCGCTATCGAATCGATCTGGTGCCTGCCAGAAATGAGAGTAACTGCCTTTAAAGTGAACTGTCGCTGGGAAAGAAAACTGGTAGTAGGATGAAAATGTCCCTTCACACACACACTTTTTCCTGCACTCGTGTCTTCCCTTTTTGACTGCAGAATCAATAGCTCATTGCTCTGTTGGTTCAAGTAGTATTTGTGTCTTACTCGGATAATGTCTTCCTTGTAAGTTCTGTTGGCAAGCTTTTGAAGGGAAATTTTGGGAGCCCTATATCACAAGGGAATGGGGGAGCTGCACGTCATAGAGCCCACAATAAATGAATCCCAATTATAAGCTCTTCTAGCACTTAGGTGAACAGAAACCAATCTGTGGAATGAGAGATCCTGCAGTAATGAAATGACTGCAAATGGGAGTTTTTTAGTTGAAGTGTTGCACTGAGCTGGTTGGTTCACTTACAGTGTATTAGTGAGTATTATTTAGTATTATTTAGTACACAGAATTTGCATTAAAAACTGTCATCAGAAAGGTTGGACAAACAGAGAAGCCAGAGGCTGTGTGAAGTGTGCATGTCTCCGTTCCATACCTGCTACCACGGTGAGAAGTTTAGAGCAGAAATGAGGGGGTTATCAGCTGAATTCAGGCTTTGTTGTTCTCTCTTCTGCATTGCATGGGCTGCTTAGAAAGAGGGGAAAAACCCAACAACTTGGGGAGCAGAAATGCTTTCTTTGCTTTTTAGATGCTTTCTTCCCTTCCAAAATGTAATTCTGATTAATCAGACATGTCTGTCTTTATTCTGTTGTGACACGCAGTGATTTGTGACGCTGTCGCTTTCAATAACGTGGAAACAGTTGCCTCTATTATGAGCAGCAGCAGAAATCAACCAGCAGGCTAACTTAATTTTTAATCTTTAATATTATTCCTTTCATTGTAGATGGAGCAAGTTGCGAGGATGGTTTTAAAAACAAAGCTACAATTAAAACTAGATTGCATCTGAGCTAAACTGTAGCGGAGAAAACTTCCTGGTCGTAATTCTGTGTTTCTGCAATTCACTGATGTAGATTTTACAGCATGTTTTCAGAACCTTTTCTAAGTTAAAACCTTTGCTGGCAGAGAATGAAGGGGTTTACCCAGGATATATCACATTTCTGTGTGTTGTTGTTACAATACCTGTATTTGGGCTCCAACTAGTTCTCTCTCTGTATGTTTGCATTGTGTGCACCTTGCTTTGTAATTGAAGGTGGTAAAAAACCACCCTGGCACAATGACACATTTTTTCCCATAACTTCAGTGTTTCACAGAAGTGAACCTGTATTACCAAAATGTATATTTTTGTATGATATTACAGCGCAGTAATTTAGATTAAACTGGTTCTAATTTATGGTGCCAAGCCAAAAAAGCTATTTAAGCTGCATTAAAATGCAGCACCATGACATTTGGAGTTGTGATGTTCTTAATACGACAAAGGTTATTCTATGGAGTTTTGCTATAATATGAAATATTAATATTTCACAATACAGTTTTGATGAAGTACAATTTGCCTCACTTGCATATGATAAAGAAATTAAATGCTTACCAAGGGAGTTCGGGGAGAATTAAAGCCCCGCCTGAACATCTGCTTGAAATGTTATTATCCTGTCCTAGTGACAGCATCGCTCCCTCATTGTTTCTCAAGATTGACAGCTGAATATTGGACTGATTTCTGCAGCAAAGCTGTTGTAGGTGAACTTTGGGGGGGTGGGAGGGGATGTTAAAGAATTTAGAGCATGCTTCTGATTTCCATTCTATAATTTCTTTTCTTTATATACTCTTGACATTTGTGGTTGCCGGATTGAGGTCTAGCGCGCGGTAGCAACGATAGACCATTGACTGGCAACGAAATGCCAGTTGATATCTCAGTAAACAGGAATATTACTATTCTTTATTGTGTGGCCTGTATGAAAGCTGCATGGGCTTTCTTTGGGGAGGCAAATGATCAGATTGTTAATGTCAGCTATAAAAAGGACTGTTTGCCTTTCTGCTACATAACATCAGGCAACTTGTGTTAACTGCGTTTTTTGAACAGGAAAATGGGCATTTTACAGGGTTCCTCGGCACTCTGGAGAGTTAAATGGTTTTCTGCTTTTACAAATGTTAAAATGTTGGGGTTTAGTGTTCTCAGTTCTTTGCGGACCTGATTTTGTCCCATCTTTCTGAAAGAGTTGTACTAGGAAATAGAAGCTTTATTGCACCCCAAGCTTTATGGTTTTAGATCACTGCCTAAAATTAGCAAAGTTTGATGGGGAGGCAAAAGACCATCCTAGGAAAACACAAGGGAATGTAGTCATTATGTTTTACAGTGCTGTAGCTATGACATTGTATTTTACTTGAATATTTTTACACAGAAAACATTTTATTTGGCTAGAAAGAAAGGGACAAATCACTGCAACTCTGTGTAAGTGGCAGGAAAACAGATTTTTTTCCCCCCCTTATCCTCCAGAAAAACAATGTTCAACTTAAGGCACATCTCATCTCTACTTAGTTTTACCCTGACCCAGTATAAAGAAGCCTGGAGGCTCTCTTTAAATGCTAATAACTTTCATAGCTTCCAAATTGCTGTCTGAGTAACTAGAGAGGACTCGGACCAACTTTTCTCCTCAGTCTTTACACCCGGTGCTTTAGAGGCTTGGTACCTATTCATCCTGGAGGAATCCCAGCTTGGAGATTTATAGCACAGCTTGATCAGCAGAGTGGACAAAAAGTCCAAGCCTGAGAGCTTTAACCAAGTTGTTATTGAATAGCCAAGTCCTTTTGTACCACAACTGCACCAAATAGATGGGTACCTTAAATTGTTGCAGGTATACTTATTGATCCCAGTGAACTTGCAATGGAGATAGTTAGGGTTATTGTAATAATCTATTGTTACCATTAGTAAAGCTGGGTATTTTGACCAATTAGTACTTCGAATGTTGAAGACAACAACTGCATTTTTAAAGCAAGAGTCTTCTGTATAAACTCTCTCTCTTTGTGACTGTATTTATGACTTTAGAAGTGAAAAGCTTCTCGCAAGTTCATGATAAAAATGAAACCTCTGGGCGAATGTTTGATCCCACTCTTCCTGTAGCATTAAATATCACAGAAGTGCTGTGTTTCTCCTGCAGTGTGAGCCACAGCACAGAGATCCTCTCGTGGGGATGTCTGTTATCTCATGCCATGGAGCACGATGTGGCGACTCATCGGTGGAAAGCAAAGAGGGATCGGTCATGCGGGGCCGTGAGCACTGAGTCAGTAAACCTCCTCTATGCTTAAGGACAGATCATCGCAAACAGAGGATCAGCAAGTTGCTTTCCATAGTGTATCTTTTTTCTTCCATTTGCCCTCATGGAGCAAAGTAAACTTGGCAGTAACTTCCATGTCTCATTCTTCTTGAGCTATTCTTATAAGTTCCATAGAGTCTGTAAGCCAGCAATGAGATGTCTTCCTCAAAGTTGCACACAATATTGGCCATCAAAGGTAGAACTAGATCTATGTGCAAAACTGCTGCTTGGTAGGTGACAGGTTCCTTATTATGTCGTTGTCTAAGGATTTTGTTTCCATTCATCTATTTGCTTTTTCCACAGTATTTAGGGATGATTTCTTTTTCAGTGGTTCAAAACAGTAGAACAACAGTGCACTGGCATATACCAAGTGTAAATTTGACCGTGAATATTGAGCTTGAACGTTTTAGGCAGCTTATATAGAAAAGATTTGTCAACTGGTTGTTTTTAGTCCAAAACCTCTTGCCTATTTTAGTGAAAGCCACTGTGCCCATGGAGTGCCACAGCTGAGAAACAGTTCCAGTGAAACTCAGAGTGTAAAGACGATGATATTGAATAGTTTGCTACATAAACCTTTCTATTGTAAAAGAGCTGCCAAAAGTAGGAGTGTTCATTCCCTCTCAGCATAATACGTGGTGTTCTGGACCAGTACTTAAGAGAAGATGTGACTCCCACAACATAGCCAATCAGTCAAACAAAATCATAGAGTCATAGAATAGTTAAGGTTGGAAAGGACCCTAAGATCATCCAGTTCTTTCCCACATGGCTAAAAAGCCAAACACTATTTCCTTTCATGTTGAAGAAGCCGCTTTCCTCTTTCCTACCTTTGCTTGGTTTACCTTATTCTGCTGAATATAGCTGCAAATATTGAAGAGGAGAGAGACAAAAAGAGCCCGTGTGCCTCGTTTCCCAAACCTGCTGAGAACGTGCAGTTCCTGAGGGCTGGGTCTTGAAGTACTCCCTGTTTTTGAATATCACATCCTGAATAAACAGGATTCTAAACAGCAAATATGTGACATACTTATGTGAAATAGAATTCATATGCCGTTTGCTGCAGTTGCTTGGTGTGCCCTTGGAAGGTTGTTGGTACTCTTGGCAATGCCTCAAACTGATTTTGCGTTGGGAAGGAGTTTAGCTACAAAGGCAGCTTCAGTGGAGGATCCTGCCAAGTGTAATTCTGAGATTTAGAATTTTCACACTGAAGCTTCCTTCTTCATTTCTACATTTTAATGATAAGAAAATCCACAATTCAATCCAGACTTCAGCAGTTCTACTGAGAGAATGAAGTGGAATAAAGTTAAAGTGTTCTTTATGCTTCAGTTGCTCTCATTTACAGTTCAGCATCTTTACTGAGCTCTGCATTCATTGCTGTGGTCAAGGGTGGTCCTTCTGCAGGAGTCTAAGTGACTCTCCTTGGTCTTCATCGTGCCTTCTCCCTTGGGAACCAAGCAGTTAGTTGTTTCTTGCTTCAGCTGTGCAGCCCTGTGTTGGATGAGCACTTTTCCTTATCTCCATCAAGAAAAGCCTTCTAGAGCTGAAGCATGTCATGCAACAGCTGTTGCCAAAGATTCCCAGTTGGACCATGCAACCTTGCATCTGTTTGCAGGAATGTGATCCCAGATTGACTCTGTCCAAGTTCTGGCCATAAATCAAGTCAGGCGTGCATGTGATGGGGTATAGCTTGTGTTAAAGTATTTGCAGATGTAAGCTGAAATGATGGAACTAGTTCTAAACTGGTGTCTGTTTCCACAGGTGGGTTTACAGGGGTTTAGCTTAATCATTTTTGAGGGTATTTTTAGTTAAACCAGTGTAGCTTTTGTGTAAAGGCAACATGCTTCTCCTAAATGCTCCAGTTATCTTAGGTCTTGAGTTCCCACTTGGTAAATGAAACTGTTAGGGCTGTGTTTAACATCTGATTTGCCCACGCAAGGAGTTAAGAAAGCAAAGATCTGATTTCTGAATCTCATGGTGATATAATTGCTTTACCTCCTGATTGACGTTGTTGCAAAAGCAGAATGAAGTCCCATATGTTTAAAAACCCTGATAGGTTCTTACATTAAAATCCCTGCTCCTCACATACATATGTGAATTTATCCTAAATAACATTTCTTATGATTATTTGAGATTTAGGATTAACTCAGTATTTTACTGTAACAGAGATTGTGGCTTTCTGGGACTCCATCCTTCAGTCAGAAAGTGGAGGGGTTTGGGGAATAAACCTGGGATTAATTGGAGCAGGAGACAATTTAGCTTTGGAATTATTACTTTAAGAAGTATCCAATATGCTCTTGTCCCAGCGAATCGCCAAATCCAAGGTTTGCTCTATAGACAAAGGAAATAAGAACACACAGTTTTGAGATTCCCTTAATATGCATATTCGGATACTCTTTCCCTGTCCATTCGCACGTCATGCGTTGTAAGGGCATACGATGTTCAGTTTGTGTAGAGGATTTCATACTACTTCAAAACCCTTTTTCCACTGATTTACACTAACGTTGATGAATGCTTTTCAAGCATTGACTTTCGAGACTTTAATCTCCCTTGTCTTTCTGGTGCATTTTGGGCTATGGAGCAGTGAACTGCAATGCTACGTAGAGCTTTCAAAAGCAGCTTCAGTACCTTTTCACTGCTCTCTGCCATATACTGAAACCTCCAAGATGTAAGGTTGCAAATGCTTTTTTTCCTTTAACTTTTGCCTTCCCAACTTCTCTGAGAATTCAGGGGGATATGAGCTAAAGAACCAAATCATAACATGTATTAGAAGTTCCAAAAGACATAAGCTGATGTTAGAGATGGGTTGGTTATTTGTTAGCAGCTGACCTTCTATCGCTAGCAAACAGGAAAGTCTTGGTTAGGAGACAGTTCAATAAATGAACAGGCTATAGATTGATTTTTTTCTCCCTTTTCCCCTTGTTATGCAATATGATTTCCCTTCCCATGCAAGGGTGGCTGCTGTACAGAATGGCACTGGGATCATGGTCATGGAAGCGTATGGGAATGTGTAGACTAAGGAAGGCTGTCACAGCAGTCAATAAGATCTGAGAGGTGTTGACTAATTGCCTGCTAATTACACAGTAAATTGTCTAATTAAGCTGATGGTTAATTAGGGTATGCTCGCACAGCAGTCTCATGGAATTTTCGTCTGATGTCTGGGAAGCAGCTTGTGTAATTGGCAAACTGGTCCGGACTGGCAGAGAACACGGCTGACTGGGAAGCACGCTGCCAGTAGATGACAGAATAAGGATGCGTTTGCACAAAGGTTGTCATGTGAACACAGAGGGGTTTGTTAGCCTTCTCCAGCTACGTGGTGCAACAAGGGATTCAGCAGAGAGCTGCTGGAAGCTGTAAATAAAATCAGGCTCAAGCGGGTAGCATTAGACAAGCAGTGAGAAGGGCGCTTACGTTTTAGTCAGATTTTGGGCTTTAGAGACAAGAGGATCAAAAATTCTCACAGAAAGAGCTTCACCAAACTGCAGTATGACCATGGGAGTAATTATTGTCATGTGGAGTAGAGTCAGAGAATGATCCTGTTTCCTAGTACATATCTGTGTGTTTATGTCAAAGAAGAATAGCTGTTAATAAGGATGCTCGCCAGGCATCATAGCCATCATCTATGGCATTCTGAATCCTCATTGGGCTTTGTGTCCATTGCTACATGTGACAGATTATGAACAGGTCATAACGATGCTCTGAACTTCAGGTGCATGCATGATGCGTAACTATAACAGCATCAGTGAAAGTATCTAGATTCTGACCCAAAGCTGATGGAAACTGTAGGCAGTATTAAACAGTGAGAACCTGGACAGTGCAAAAGTACAGGCACCAATTCAGTATCAATTGGCAGTGATTTAAAGTTGGAATTCAGCAAAATAGCGTGGTACAGGCACTTTCTTGAACTACAAATGTGAGCTGCTCACAGAGTCAATGCAGCGCAGCACAGGATCGGGTCTTGACACGATGCTGAGATTAGAATTGGAGCTATGGATCAGCAAAATCTAAGCTACACCAAAGGAAGCGTGTGTCTATGGTTTTATTTGTTGAGAATATTTAAATGTCACTTGAACAAACTGGGGCTTAATATCCTCTTTCCCTCTCCGAATGTTCTGTTATTTCAGAGGTTTCTGTTTAGTTTTCAACATTCGCAGTCTGTGGGTCGCACACAGTGCCTTCCTGGAACAGAAGAGGGAAAGGGAGTGAATTCCAGATCGTATTTGCTGATGAGAACTCTTGATTTTAGGCTGATTCTTTTCTTTCTAATGTAAACCAAAAGTCTGTTTTCTCTCCCATCGAAATAGCATTAAGAATAAAAAATGAAATAAAAGTTCGAGGGGGTAAATGACACTTCCTTTGAATTCATGAAGCCATTTTTGTGCTGTGATCTTGCTGCTTCTACCTCTCTGCACCTGCACAGTTCTTAATGCTTTTATGTCGCACCGTCTGTGTTGTGGATTTTAGATTCTGGGTTTTCCTTGAGCCAAATTGTGCTGTCCTAAGAGCGTCCTCGCTGTGCCAGTCATCAGACACGGGACTCCAAACACTAACAGGCTGATGGAGAAGACCTTACACCTTCTCTGAGGGGATTATAACGATACTCGTAGCGTTGCTGCTCTGTCTATATCTGCACGGAATAAACCACTGCAATTCCCCTGCATCAGGTTCTGTGAGTTGTGGAATTCATTGATTTGAGTCAATACCATATAGGGAGGCCCTAAACCTACTTTAATTCCAATAATATACATTTTGAATTTACAGTTTCGAGTTCAGCATCTGATTTTCTACATCCGTCTGCACATACGCAAACCCAGACCTCTTTGGTTCATTTTTCCTTACTGGTCCTTAAGGATTATTCTTTAGAAGCGTTGGAGAAACTGTTCTTTTTGTCTCTGACAGCACGTTCAGGAGCAAAGCTCACTTCTCACCAGCCAACTGCGGGAACCGAAAGCACACGGTGCAACCACTGCACTTGCTTTTCTTTTCTAGCACAGGGCAGCAAACGGATCCGTCGCTAACGCGTTTTATTCTCTGAAGGCAGAGAAAGGAGTTCAGAGAATAATTGTTACCTTATCACGTCCTTCAAAAGGGATTTCTGGCACATGTTATTATAATTTATGGTTTAATAAATCACACAGCCATAGAAAAGTATGTTTCTGGTGAGTCACCTGGTGTAGTAAATGTAAAACCCTATTGCAACACCAAAATCTGTAATAAGGAGATACTGTGTGGCACTAATGCTGCTGTTAAACAGCATCAATTACTGACTGCTTTTGGCTTTTAAAGAATATATGCATGTTTTCTTTTGCAGTTCTAGCTGTGTCTTATCATATATCTGTGCTATATTGTGGAATCCATCGAAACCAGATCCAACTCTTTCCAACCCTAGTTGATCTGAAGAGCCTTTCCAACCCTAACCATAAAAACGGGGATATATCCCAAATATTCCTAATGCATTCTTTCCCCAAAGCATCTTGTCCGCTTTGAAAGCTTATGCTTAAACAGTAGAGTCCGAGGAGTGTATTGTCAGCACATTGTAGGTGTTATGGTTCTCTCCTGTGAAGTTCAGGAGGGTTCCTGTTTTGCCACCCTTGTATTTAATGTGTGTATCAAGCCATAGAGAAAGTTTAGTAAAGTGACATTGATTGAAGTGTTTTCAATATGTCGAAACTCCGCTTTGTAACTCTCGGCTGATTTAGCTTGAGCAGTTGATTGCATTGTTCATTGTTTGTGGGAGACTGGGGCATGGTTGAGAGCGTGCTGAGCAAAAGTCAATCCAGACGAGATAGGAGTAATGCTGGGCTCATTAGAGGAAACATCCAGAGGCTACGGCAAGAGAATTATCAGCCCTTCTGGCTGAGGGATGCAGTTCCATTCCAGGCTCTAGCTGCAACAGCAGGTAAGAGCCAAAAGCCTACTCCCCTTTCATTTTCTCAGCGCTGGCCTTGCTAAGAGCATCCATGCTTTATATTTCAAGATTAACCTGCTGCAGGGAAATGCTATATGGAACTGGGTCTTAAATCTATCCAAATATCATCAGTGGTGATAAACTTCACGCTTTGAATGCCACAAAGTGCTTCACTGGGGAAATGAAGAGCCTCCCAGCCTGTACTGGGCTGTTTTGGGTACATTGGAGTAGACTGGAAGGAGATGCTCGCAGTTCATCCGAATGCTGTTACACATATACTTGGAGCTCTTGCCCTGGGAGGTTCTGTAACAGCCAAAGTCTCTAGCTCCAGCACAAGCTTGGTTTTCCTCCTTAACTTTGCAGGGATTGAGGAAAAGTGAATCTTGGGTTTCTGGTTGCTTCTGGTTTTTATGCTATTCTGTTTTGGTTCGTGTTGCTGCCAAGAGCAGTGTTCTCAGAAGGTCATTTGGTTGCTGCTGTTGTGTAGGAGGTGTATTTTGAAGGCTGCCAGGAGTACCTGGAATAGGTAGTTTCACATGAAGGTAATGCAGAGCTCCAGCACATAAATAAACAAGATCTTATTTCCCTCTATCCTGGGTATATTTAAACTCAGATGAATTTCCCTGCTTACATTTATGGACTTTCTAGTTTGCTGTCCAGACAAGTTTTGTGCCCTTAGGGAGAGCAGAATATTGCAGTCTACAGCCAAATTTTTGGAGCATGCATTTTTGAGTATCACATTTTTATGATGGTTATACTTTGGTAATTTCGTATTTCAGGCTAAAAATATTTGCTTATCTTGGGTTCAAATTGAATGAATCCATCAGCCAGAGAATTCATAAGCGTGTATTACCATGTTTTTCTAGAAACAAGAAGGTTAACCTGGAAAGGAAAACTCAGTCTTCATTTTAGTGTAATACTGTGTGCATCCAGAGTTTTCTTTACTTGAGCAACTTTGCTGTCATATAATTTACATTTTCTTTTCCATTCTAACATTATCCTTGGAGACCACTCTAAAAATATATAAAAAAAGGAGTAAGATGTTTGAGAGTAAATTATTAAAACTATAAACCAAAGTCCATCAATCTTATAACTTTCTTATGCCCCTCTCTTCAGTACCAGAAGTGATGCTGTGCTACCATGACAAAAATGGTCCTCCGTGTGCATTGGGAGTTGCATACCTATAGACACATAAACTCTGTTTCGTGTCGTTTATTTAAGTGCTTTTTGGATTGGTATTTTTTGCTTCTCGCATTCCTCCTTTAACACAATTTAAAAGACGAGTGCAAGAGAGTTCAAGGATTTGATGAGTTTTAAATTACCCAAAGATAAGAGTTTTTACAGAAAGAGACTGATGGATTTCAGACTCTGCTGGGAACCTGTCTGATGGTTGAATTTATGCGGAGGAGAGGCTTGCTTCTGTGTCAGACATCCTCCATGTGAAGCTTGCTTCATTTACATTCCAGGGTTCACATTCCCACTACGTCTCCTCTGTATGTGTTTTCCTTATCACAGAACCACGGAATGGTTTGGGTTGGAAGGGACCTTAAAGCTCATCCAGTTCCAATCCCTGCCACGGGCAGGGACACCTCACACTGGAGCAGGTTGCTCCAAGCCCCTGTGTCCAGCCTGGCCTTGAGCACTGCCAGGGATGGGGCAGCCACAGCTTCTCTGGGCACCCTGTGCCAGCGCCTCAGCACCCTCACAGGGAACAGCTTCTACCTTAGATCTAACCTGAACTTGCCCTGGTTCAGTCTGAACCCATCACCCCTTGTCCTGTCGCTGCAATCCCTGATGCAGAGCCCCTCTCCAGCATCCTTGTAGCCCCCCTTCAGACACTGGAAGCTGCTCTGAGGTCTCCACGCAGCTTCTCTTCTCCAGGCTGAGCAGCCCCAATTATCCTTTAATAAATGCTTTATCAGGCAGCCACTTCTGCTTCTAAATGAGCTCTTTCTACAGGCAGTGGAGCATCCATACTTGGTTGTTTGTTGCAGGATGCGCTGGCCTGCGTCTTGTTTCTGATGGAGATGTTGGAACACAGCATCACCTGTATTCCTGTTTTCCTCTCTTTAAACAAGAGTTCACTGTGTGCTAGCTGGTATTCAAAAGCACAACATCAGTGCCTGTTTCCAAATAATGCAACTTAAGAGCCTAATTGAGGAGATAGGGTTTGCATTCAGCGTGCATGTTTGCAGCGGGGTGACTTTCTAGAGCTGTGCTCTTGTGGACGGAAACATTGAGTGCCTCAAAGAAAAACATTTAGTTTTTAATGTATGTTTTATCTGATTTAAATGGTGGAAATGAGAATTGTTTATCCTAAGAAATCTTATGTGACCATTACTGGGGGAGGGAAAGCAAACCGGCATTTCAAGCCAATCCATGCCTGCACGCCTGTATCTCTTCTGGCTGGAGCTTTCCCCTTCGGTACCATTAGCATTTTCATTTCCAAAAATGACAGTCTGCAGTGGAAACAGTAAAAATGTTCAACCTGTGGTTTAAATTATTGATTTTTTTGAATATTGAAGCTGTATTTCAAATGGGTTTTGTTCAAGTTACTTCTGGGCAGAGGGTTCCAGAGGTAATTTGATATCTAAAAGCCTGTGTATTTCAAAAGCCATTTCAGTCTTTTGAGTTCCTTCGGCTGATCAGCTGATTGGGTAAAATGCCTTATTGTCTTCCCAATTGCAGGCAATAGATAAACTGAAGCTCAAGGTTAGCACAGAGACATGCGTGCAATGCTCTTGGTGATTTATTGTGTGTACTCAGTGTCCAACTGACAGAAAGAGCTCATTTATTTTTAATGCGGTGACTTATCTTCACTTAAAAAAGCAAAAAGCTCTGTTGAGATGCTCGTATCACAGTGGAGATTTGGGGAGCTCTGTTATCCCTAGGTAATTATCTATAATTACTATTCGTTGAGTTCATGGTATAGAATCCGCTCGGTGTAAATAACAAGGAGATGCATATATGTTCACAAATAAATTGTGCTGTGTTACCACAGAACAGAATGGCTGCAGTGAAAGAGAACTGCAGTAAAAGCAGCACTCATGGTTATATCTGAATACTTTCCCAAAGGGCTGGGTTGCTGATGGTTGTACATGTAGGAAGTTATCCATTCACAGCATCCTTCCATCCACAGGCAAAAAGGAAACCCAAGTAAAATGGTATTACTCTAATAAGGCTCAGTTCTGACACTGAAACCATATTGGAATGCATGCTAGAGTTCATGGGAACCATGAAAACGAGATGAACTGTAGGAATGAGCCTGGTTAAAAAGTGTTGCTATCACTGGTGACACTAAATATCATTGAATAATGGAATGATTCAGATTTAAAACAGTCAGGCCTTTTGCCTTAAGGAGCCTATGGGTTAAAGAGCACCCAACTAAATGGACGTTTCACTACAGGATAAAATATGCCATTTCAAAAGCATGCCAGCTGTTTTGCAGGTGCGCATAGGTACTTGTATAAAACTCAAATATATGAAGACAAGTCATGAAAAATGTGTGGCATAAAGAGTTTGTTCCCTCCTACAATAACTCTAGTTTCTGTGATTGCACTGGAAGAATTTGTCACAACGTCTATGGATGCTCTCAGGATATGCTGCACTCGAACTGTTTTGCCCTGTAGTTCACAAAATGCTGTTTAAATAGCACAAGGATGGACCTTTCTGCTGTATCACTGTGTGCACAAAAGAGTCTCATCCTTGCTGTTCCCAGATGTGCAGCAAAGAAGCCTGCCCTGCTCTGTACTGACTGCACAAAGCAATGTTAACGAGGGGAAGGTGGTCTCAAGATGAGCAGAGCTGCAAAGAAAGATTCCTACTGCCTCCAAAAGCAGAAGCAGTTTGTCTCTGTGGTAGGCGAAGGATGGGAAGACAATCCCTATATCCTATTGGCCACTAGCATAATTCTCCCAATCTAGGATTTCTTGTGGGGAGAAAAAAACCTTATTTATTCGTCTACAACTTTGTGCATGACTTTTAACGTTTAGCATCAGAAGGCTTTTGAATCCCTGTCCCCGTTTTAAATCACTCCTCTATCGGAATACATGGGGAGCCTGCAGGCCAGGCTGCCCTCTCTAACTGAGGACACGTTTCTTCTTAGTTTTGAGCATGCATAAGCCTTCTGTAGCACGCCTCAGCTGGCTCTGCCATGAAGGGTGTCAGAGATCTAGCTCAAACCATTGTATGCTTCCTTACACTCATGGTGGGAACACTAGCCACAGATTCCTCAAATGAAGCTCTTAACTCAATTGTAGTCTCTAACAGCCACATCCCTGTTGATTTGAAGGGAAAGAGACTTCATATCTACTTAGTGTGTGCCTGCTAGATCCTCTTATGAGCATATTTACCTAACTGACAGCGCTGAGCAATGACTCCAGTGAGTGCTGGGGTTTGGGACCCGTTATATATTTAATGAGAAAGAACACGGCCAGCTCAGAATCAGTCTTTTTCCTCAGTGGTAAACAGGAGAATCATCTTGCTGGGAATTTCTCCTTCCAGTTCCTACAGGAATATTTTAAAGAACTTGGATCTCTTTCTGCTTTATTAAATTAGTGCTGGATGTCCCACGGGGCTGATTCTGAAAAGCCAATAGAATGTGTCATTTGGGCATTTGCAAGAATTCATAAGCAGTGATTAACCTTCTGCTATGAAAACTTGAGGTGAAGGAGGAGGAAAACCAGACTTGAGACTGGGGCCTCCGTGTCTGCCACAAAGGGATGGGAAGCAGAGCTCATCCTTTGGCGTACAGAGTTGCTGTATGCTTCAGCACTCACTGCATGGGTTCCTGTCTGTCAGAGGAGTTCAAACATGTGCAAACACTGGGTGTTTATTTATTAAGAGCTCAGCCTGGCAAACTAGAATCAGCCCAGCAGGCTGGAAATCTCTGCTTTGAGGCTCTCGAGAGGGGAAAGCCACCTCTCCCTAGGTTATGGAGCCTGTGTGCGATGCTTATGGTGCTGACTGATGGATGAGCACACAGTGCTCTCCGAGCCTGATGGCAGGTCTGTGTATGCTGGCTATCCCTCTCATTAGCTCAATCCACCCAGATCTGCATTCCCAAAGACCCTCCTCCCCAGGATGTATATATGGTGCCCAAAGCTGAATCTCAGCTTTCTTGCCAGAGCATTAGCAGTACACTGCATCCTCATGACAGGCAAGCAGAGTTCATTCCATGATTAAGGGGATCAGGAGGAATTTGTTAGCCATTATAGAAATCATAGCTAAGTCAGGGTGATAGTTGAATTCAGAGTGGAGGATTTGAGATTCCTTGCAAGTTGATTCATAGGAAAGTAATTCCTAAAGAGTTTTGTCAGTTATTTGGTTTTCAGTATTTAGTTTCATTCTATTCTGATACTATGTCAACTACTTGTATGTGTCTGAAGATAACATCGAACACTTCACAGGTGATCCTCTTTATGTATGTCTCCATTCTGGTAGCCAGTCCAAAAAGGAAAATATTAGCTTTATTTAATGCATTTTAAAGCAGATGAGGAGACCTCTAGCAAAAATTGAAATCTGTTTGAAATATCCTGTCTAGAATTTACTGCTGAATTAAAATTGGTTTGAATCTCTTACAAGATGCTAAAACGCTGACTTAAAATTCATAGGAGGAGATTGTTTTTCCCCACAATTCTGCCATCCGGATCTATGTATAATCATGCGCTGAGAGTGGTAAGTGGCTCAGCCTCGCAATCTCTGCTCATGCAAAAGGCCCTTTGGCTTCAATAGGACTTTTGCACCAGGAAAGATAAAAGGAGCATGTTCAAAACAAAGTTAATGTTTAAGAGCTCAGGTTATCAAAGTAGAAGCGTTATGGATAGGTTAACATTGGAATGTAAATCAAAATATTCCCCTAGATGCTGAAGCCCTTCCACCTTCCCTGTACTCCCCTTTATCTATGACTTGAAATTGCTTTAGTGCCACCTGGAGAATTGAGACTTTGAAAATCATAGTACGAGCTATTTAAATACCTTCCCAAATAGAATTGGTATAATTGCCTGGAATTTCTCAGCCCTAAATATACAGAAATGCTAATCAATGCCTATAGTGTTTAAGCATTCTTAATCCTAATGGAAAAAGAAGATGCTGCAGGTAAGTACAAGTCAGACCTCAATATTTGCAATTCATCCCCAGCAGAAAATTTAAATACATGCTTCGAGGGAGTAATGTGATTCTCCCCCTAATTACTTAATCCGGCAATAAAAACTAGCTTGGATTATATAGAAATTTAAAGACAACTTTGGTGATCTGGAACTCCCCAGTGTTGATTCTTTGTGCACAAATTTTGTCAGTGTTTTAAATGGGAGAGTACTGAAAAGATTTTCCTGCTTGATTATTGAAGAGAGCATCTTTTCCTTCCCTTAAAGGGAAGCATCTCTTCTCCCTTCGTCCTAGGAGAATATACCAGTCTTGATTGACTTAATAGCAGTACAGAGGGAAATACTGTGGCGATGGTTCACGATTTACTAATGGAATTTTATGAGACAGCCTCTAGGAACTAGAAAGACGTTGTTTATATGGCTTCCCTATGAGAAAACTGTAATTAAAATTATACCACAGATTCTATCAAGACATGTTAATATTTAATTAGGCGAGAAGTGAGCTTGGTACAGGTGTCCGGAGTTGTTGACAGCAGCTTTGTTAATCCATGCAGTATTATTGTCTCTTAAATAAATAGTTACCTCCTTGCTTTTTATAAGCGTGAAGGTACATGCTTAATTAGCAGACATTTGAATCCCTGTGTTACTATTGAATTAAAAATCCTACATCTTGTGGGCTTTAAAGAACCCATTTTCTCCTTGCTTGCTCTTTCTGTCTGAATTTTGTTAGACTTAAGAGACTACGTGCACTTCTCTCCCAGTTTTTACCTAGAGGAGCTCATTCTGTGGCATTCTATGTCTTGGCTTTTAGATCATCCCTTTAGGAACCTGCTGCAGCTGATGTTGCCCTGCTGCCTTCTGAACAGTATTTTGCTTAGCAAGTAGAAAACAGGATGAGAGAGAAACACCTGAATTCTCTCTAATGATGATCTTAAAGGTCTTTTCCAAGCCAGTTGATTCTATGATCCTATGATGGTGTTTGACAACCTATGTTAATTTGGCCTCCTCTTGAAGTACATTTGTATTCTTGTGTGACTCCTTCAGTGACTCTCCCAGACTTGCTGCTGCACACATGTCATGTAATTCTTCCTTCTCTTTCCTGGGTCTTACCTCTTGGCTTTTTATTGGTTCATATCCATCTGGGTTCATGTCTGGTTTCTTGGACACATCCTTTTCAAACTGCCCTTTCCTTCCCATTCCATGGAACCATTCAATAGTACTTGTTTAGAAGCACTATTAGAAGTCTGTAAATATCTCTTAAGGCAAGCTAAATTGTTCTACTCTAAATCCACTGGAGTTCTAATGGTAGGCATTATAAACTGGACTAGTATAGTTTAATTATTAATAATAGTTATTATTAACATTATTATTAAATTAATATTTCACCTCTGTGGATGTACATAGATGCTTAGGAGCCATGCCGCAGAAATTTCACATTAGGATACAGCTCAAAAGCTGCAATCCTTGTAGGTATTTCATTTGTCCGTTTACTCCTATTTTATTCCATCCTGTTCCCCTCAAATCATTAACATTGCAACTTTCTGCTCGCAGCAGAGAAATAGAACGTGGTCTCACAACGTTGATAACTTGGCAGCGCCTGCCCTGGGTTATTATCCAGAAGTGCTTTCTCAATGTTTTAGGGAGCATAAGTGAGTTACAGATACAGAGTTTAGGGGGTTGATAAAGCTCATCAGGTACTTCATCCAAGCTATACAAATAATGCTTTGCTGAAGCAAAGATAGAACTTAGGGGAGAGTAAAGCTGAGTTTTTACACAGTTTCAAGACATTCTGTCCTGGTACTTCAGGGCTTACCTGTGCTGTTATGATACAGCATTTGGTTTCATTGTAGGTACTCTCAAAGCAATGCATTTCAAATAGACCAAAGCAGTGATTTCTGAAAGATCTGGTTTGTTAGTAGATCCCAGTACCGTCCATATAGTGCAGTTGAAGAGCTTCAGGTGCATTCCTAGAGCTGAGGTTACATAGAGTTCTATAGATGCTGCTTTTCCTTTGGTATTTAGAATTGTATGCTTCAGTTCAAGTGGTTCGGTTGCCCATTCTCTGCTGACTTCTGAATCTGTGATGCCTGTTTTCCATGGGGTCATCTCCTGTGAGGTGCAGAGCACAGGCCAGAAAAGAACCGGTGCATTGTGAACGCTCTGGTTGCTTAATGAAATGGAAAACGAAAAGCCTTCAGACAAACCACCATTTGTGCCAAGGGAAAAACAGGAATTACTCCCAGAAATCGTGGTTATTTCTAAGAAAACCCAAAGAAAAGAACAGAAAAACCCCTCAACCAAAGCTTGAGAAATGGACTGCTCAGCTTCAACTCGGGTTCACATTTCTATTCCACACAAGTCTGGGATGGTTCAATGTGATTGTCTGTTCTTGTGGCCTCTCCCTGAAAATGGATCAATGCTTTGAGGCAATCACTGACCATCTTTCTCATCAGTCAGCTCAAGCAACCAGTTGTCGATGAGATAGTTCATTATATCACAAAATTGAGGTCTCCGAATCATAGAATCACTTAGGTTGGAAAAGATCGTGAAGATCAGTGAGTCCAACCGTTAACCATACCCTGCAAAAACAGGTTCCAGGGTTGAATATAGGTAGAACTTTCTCTTGAGAACTGTTCTCTCAAGTCTGCTCTCTTCTTCAGTGGGCATGGGGTTTGACCATGCTGTGGTTTGACAGCAGAAATGTGATCGTATCCTACTGCTTACACCTTTGTCAGAACACTGGTGAAAAGCGTGCTCACATTGAGCATTAGCAAGAGATGTTTCAAATGTCCTTCAGGGTGCTTTTTCCCTGTCTCTCCTCTCCATCCCTCCCTTCTCTGTCTTTCCCAGAGAAACTGATCCAAAGCTGATGAGAATGTGGCTTTGCTTTGAAAGCATCTTTTGTTCAAAGACTAATTTTAACCTTGTGATAAAGATTGCCTTTTGTATTCTGTTGAATGTGATATCTGGTAATTGTTTGTCAAGGCAAAGTGCTGTAGGACATCATACAGTTTTGAAATGATCTTTTGTAATTACAGTACAAATGGCTTACAGTCTAGTGGCTGGAAAACATGCAAATATGTCAAAAATCAGGGAAAATCATTTTAAAGCATTATGGCTTTGTCTCATGAAAAGTTTGTGTTAAAATAGAAAGTGCCCAAGTGAATGTAATTGTCAGCAAAAATCAAACCTTCATTTTTGCCCTAAAATACACAAGTAGAACATACATTTGGCATAAACAGCATAGTTCCTCTTCCCATTTGTTGACCGTATATTCATAGTTTGTATTGCTTTTGCCTTGTATTTTAATCTCCTGATTAATTACTTTAGGGAGCCTTAGGTTTTAAAATTAGGACTTCCAGTCCAACCATCGTGTATGAAATCACAAAGATCGGGAGCCTGCTGTTGTCTTAAGCAAGGGCAGCGATGACTAGCAATGGGATGGGATTGGTGTAAGCTTATCTTAAGGTAAGAGAGTAAACGACGAGGGTCTAATATATTACAATTATCTAAAGACTTTGGGCTTTTGCTGTCTTAATCAGAAGTTATTGGTAGTGATGGCCTACTGACTGAAAATCCCATCAGTCACAAAGGTGCTGTGCTGAGCAAGCAGCAACGATAAAAGCTTAGGTAGGAATGAAGTTCAGCGTCTCCAAGTTTTCAAGCTTCTCACACGTTCTTGTGGCGAATCTTAGGGCGCTAACGCGATGATGCATAAAAATACCAAATACATGGTAACTAAACCTCTAACTCCTCATTTGTCTTTAACACAATGGGAGTGCTTCAGCGGTTTCTCTCCCAGATCCCAACACACTGCTTTATCCCTGAGAGGACTGCAGTCTTCTGTGCTAACTTATTGATTTGGAAAGCTAGCTTGCTTGCCGGAGCTTGAATGTTAAATTGGTTTAATAAACACAAATGGTGGCATAGTTTAGGAGGTTAACGTTCTCTTTGTTAAGGAACAGTTTGCATAACTCAGCTGATTCATTCTAGAAATAGAGTATTAGGGAGGATTTACAAGCACTGTTTGTATCCCAGCATTTTGGGATGTAAAATGTGTACCCATTTGGGTACTTTCATCCTCTTCCCCTCTATAGCATACTAGGTCTTGTAGGTGAAAGCTGAAGAAGTGTGATTTAGAAGTAACAGCCAGGATCTTTTTCAATCTCTTCTGTACTATTGGAGGGATCAGAACTCATAGGCTTTTTGTCACCAATGCGACTTAAAGGCTGAGCAAACAATAGAGTTTGAAATTTGTTTCACATTGTAGGGTGACGGCTTGAAAAACAATTATTTTGCATCCTTTTATCATGAAATGCTATCTGTCTTCAAGAGAAGGAAAGCAGTGAAGAGGAACGAGAGGGCTCCGTCTCAACTTTGTTCACAGAAGCAGTGAAAAGGAGGAGGTGTTTGTGGTGCTGAATTTCTCCTATCTGGGAGCAGAGAGATTAGAGCAGTTTCTGCATGGTGGGATGTTCCGAGATAAGTTTTTCTGTCAAGGTGGTTTCAGCTTCAAAAATACACTCCTGTATTCACTGGGGGGGAAAAGAGAGAGAGTTAGGAAGTGACTTTGCTGAGGTTTTGTACTCCTATGGGAAGAATAAAGTCTGGCCTATTCCCTCCTTAGAATAAAATGTCAAATACAAGCATTGTGTTGCATTGTGTGCAACATAGCAGTGGCTTGTGCACAGGAAGGTGCTAGTGGCTCCATCAAACTTTCTTGAGCAGACGCCATAAGCAAATTTACTTGCCTTGCTCCATGAGCCAATAAATCTCCCTCTATGTGGTAAAAATCCTCCTCTAACAAACAGATAAGGTCTTAATGGAAATGAGCTGTTCATCCACATGGTTATACCTGATGGAATCGTTTTGTGTTTGTAGAGGTTCTTGCTGTGGATTTAGCTTCCTGTTAAAAGGAGCCTGAAAAGATCAGCTGGGAAAAATATCTGGATTGGGGGAAATTCAGGAGAACAAGTGGATGCTTTGGGCCTCAGAAAAGGAGCCCTATGGAGATGTCACACAGCTCTGCTGAAGGAGACGAGGAGAAGAACAACTCATAGGAACAGTGCTGTGTGAAGTGGTATTGTTGCTCCAGGTTTCACTTGCCTTTTGTAGATGGTTGAAGCTCCAGAAGGGGTGATACTAGACACAGTCTGGCTAGACAGCTGAGTCACAGAAGAGGCAACTCATCACAAGACCTTGAGTGAGAGTTGGCAGGGAATTATGAGGACATAAGTCGGTGATGCCGTTCATCTCTATGAGGGTGTGCAAACAGCCCCAAGCCAGATTGGCTTGAACTACTCCAGTATTAGGTAGAAAAAGGCAACATCTCCTTCTCCTCCATAGTTTTACCTAGGTGAAATTGTACATCAGGTTTCACCATAATTAGTGGGGACCGTAGGGAAAACTTCATCTTGATGTTGGGTGTCGATTAAAGCATTTAGGAAAGAAGAACTGAAGCCATTTCACAGGTATAGTGTTTTGAAATCTTTACAGACCTATTCACCACAGCTTTGGAAACCTGGGGGAAAGAAGTACATAATAATTCCTTAAATACCTGCATTTTAGCTCCTGCGTTTTGTCGTTCGAGTAAAGGAGGTGGTATACTGAACATAGCAAAGCATTTGAGCTTTCCTCACATTGCAGATTACTGTCTGCTACCCTTAAGTGTGCTGTTTGAAATGTTTGACTAAAATTACCTCAATAAGGTATTTATTCAGATCTTCACAAAGAGGCCAATGTGACTGCCTTGGTGTTCCTATTGACATGTAGTAAGTAGTAACCCTGGGAATGTACAGGCACACACTCCACTTGGCAAGTGCAATGCCCTCCCTCCCCAGCAGAAAGGAAGGTCAAATAAATTAATGTTAGAAATAGTAATCTGCTCCTGTGTTAAATCTTTTTCTCATATTAATGAAAAGAAACTGACAGTGGTCACTAGTTCCTATCTGCTTTCATAAGCTAAAGATGAGAAGAAGCTTCATTTGAAGTATGCAGTGACTTTCATTGACTCTGGGAGCCAACGCTGCAAGGCAAGCTCTCTGTCTCTCACAGAAGCTTCCCAGAGTGAAGAAATCACGTTAACAGTTGTTATAGCATGATCATATGTGGGTTTTAAATCCAAGGATCTTACTCAAACCCAGGTATTTCCAGTGCAGAACACCTGTAATTCAGGAGTGAATATTTGTACAGCTGGTTAATAGATTAATTAAAGGTACAATTAATTAATTTTCTTTCCATATCCAAGCTATAAACGCCTGTGTGGTTCTCTTAAGCAACCTTCTTATTGCAAGTGTCCATTAAAATACCGTTAGGTATACTATTTAGGGAAAAATGGGCTGAAAAAGAATGTTGCAGGCTCTGCAAATCAATAGCAGCACATCAGAGCTTCGATATGAAAAATCAGGTTTATCCTTTTGGTTCTCTTTAGTATATTTGCCTACTACAGGTCCATTAATTGACTAGGCTTGAGGTTGTGGTGTCCTCCTTGGCAGACTGCTTTTACACACATTTGTCTCCAAATGATGTCTTTTAGTTTGTAGGGGACATGATTAAGAAGTAAGAAGTGAACTCAGTTAATGGAGAGCTGTCTTCTTGATTCCCCTTAAAACAATAACTCTGAGGAGAGAGGTGAATGGCTTGATTCATTTCTACAGGCCATTAACTTCCACGCCTCCAGATGACAGCCTTAATATTCACAATGTGAATTATTTCTCTGCTGATTAGTTTAGGAGAAACACGCTAGGAATGTGTTATCGCATGATCTGACACTGTGCTGAGCACCCCTAACGCTGACAACATCCCTGCTGCCCAAACAGAGGGATATCTCTCAGTTAAAATGGCACGGTTGTGATGTACACAACACAAATCAGTGGCAAACTGCAAGTGTGGACAGTGTGAAGCAAACCAAGTTTTAGAGCGACTCATAAGGCATGGGCTGTTGTATTGATTTGCACCTTTCTTTCAATGTGACTGACTAGAAACTGCTGAGTGTTTGGGCTTTATCTTTAAGATAAAAAGGTCTGAAACCTCCCAACCCATCAGACCCGAGTAGTTTTGAATTCAATGATCTGATTGCAGAGTCTGGGGGGTTATTAGAGCAAATGGGGCCTGATCAATGCCTCGGGTCTTTATTTCTTAGTGTGTTAATTAATTAATCAACAATTAATCAAGTGTATGTGTAATGCAAATGAACTCAGTCTCAGGTTACTAGAGTACTGGAATTGTTCGTACACAGGAAAGGGGAATCCAAAAGCAAGAGGATATTGGCATTTTCACCTGTGTAACATGGCTTTCTTGGGTAATGTCCTGAGCCAGGTCTATTTGAGAGACTGATGTGATTGTTCCTGGGGAAAAGAATCAGCTTTTGAGGCAAAAGAAGAAATTCAGTAACTGAAATATTCATGCTTCACAGTTGGCCCTTGATTCCATTTGTTGTGTTTCTCTTCGTTGCTTTGACTCCCCCAGAGCAAGTTGTTTTGTTGTACTGTAGTAGTGAGTACAGTTTCCCCTAATCCCCAAGTCAACATTGATTTTCCGAGATTAATTTGCAAGACATACAAAGACAGGCTGAGATCATTGGGGCTGCTTAGCCTGGGGAAGAGAAGCTGTGTGGAGACCTCAGAGCAGCTTCCAGTGTCTGAAGGGGGCTCCAAGGATGCTGGAGAGGGGCTCTTCATCAGGGACTGCAGCGACAGGACAAGGGGTGATGGGTTCAGACTGAACCAGGGCAAGTTCAGGTTAGATCTAAGGCAGAAGCTGTTCCCTGTGAGGGTACTGAGGCGCTGGCACAGGGTGCCCAGAGAAGCTGTGGCTGCCCCATCCCTGGCAGTGTTCAAGGCCAGGCTGGACACAGGGGCTTGGAGCAAGCTGCTCCAGTGTGAGGTGTCCCTGCCTATGGCAGGGGTTGGGGCTGGATGAGCTTTAATGTCCTTTCCAACCCAAACTGGGATTCTGTGATTTGCCTATGGAAAGAATTAATTTTCTATGGGCTATTCTGTTTACCTTTGCCGATGATATTTTGTTGACTCATTTTTTACATAGCTTTGTCTTTTAGTGTGGTCTTTGTTCTCCCCTAGTTGCTCTTTATTAAAAGTCTCTTTCCTTGATCTTCAGAGTACATTAAAGCTTTGCACTGTTTTCCCCAAGGACTGTTTATTGCTTCCATTGCATGGGGAGGCAAGAAACTTGATTCATTTTGGAGTTTGGAGAAGTTCTCTGTTCTGTAAGTGGACCTCTGTGTTCAATTACGCACATCTTTTTGTAGCAATCAGCTTTTTCTTTGAGTCAAAATTGAGATTCTAGGTTCAAACCCATCAGGCTTCTTGCTCCAGTCTCATTGTGGCTCTTTAAGCACACAATCCTTTTATTGTGAATTTTAGCTGGGATCATAGGAAAAGCTGAGGTTTCAGAAAAAAAGAAGGAATCAGTGCCGGTATTTGGCCACACAGGGAAAAACAGTGTTCTATGAGGACACCAGAAGATGGTTTGTCACAAAACTCATAGGCTGGAGCACTACAGCTATTTAATCATAGAATCATAGACCGGTTTGGGTCGGAAGGCATCTTGAAAGGTCATCTCGTCCAACTCTGCTGCTGCTGTGGCCTTACCTGGTGGTTTGGAGACAGTGGCCACTCTTGGCCAGCCACCAGAACTTCCTATCTTAGTGCAAGGGCCTGTGATCCCATGTGAAATTCGCTTGTAAGACTGAAGGGCTAAGCCCAGTCAAGAGATCCTTTACCTAACTCTTCCTGGTTTAGAGCCGTAGCAGGAAGCAGAAGAGGAAGATGCTGGCAAGGCAAGGTCTGTGTAGGTATTTCACACTCCTCTCACAGAGGCAGTTCTCTGTCACTTGTGTGGTTTTATTCCCTATGTACATAGGCAGATTCCTTGCATCGTCACCTAAGTTATAAACTCCATTGTGTTTCCATGAACTGTAAGCCTCCTGGTGTCTGGGGCTGTCATGTGCGAACAGGAGACAGGAGAGGTGCCAGTGTGTCAGTCATTGCAGACTCTCTCCATCTAGTTTCTGCTGAGCTAGGAGAGGCAAGCGAGGAGCAGGATCTTAAATAAGGACAGCAGATCCCTCTCGGGAGGAATCAAGGCAAAGCAGCCAGGTGGTACTATTTGGATTTCAAAGCCAAGAAGGCTTTTTGGAAGCAGAAGCAGCTTGGTCTGGAAACATAAAGCGATGCATGGACGCAGTGGAGGGTTCCTGGGACACAGAGGCAGCGGAAGCTGCCATTTGAAGGAGCAGCTGTCTGCTGGCGTGGAAGGTCCCTGAGCACCAAACGGGATCTCACAAAACCTCAAGGAAAACTCGGGAGTGAGGAAATGCAGGAAGAGAGATGTGTGCATGTTTGCTGTGTCGTGTGGCTCTGGGTATCTCTCGTGGGCATTAACGGGAAGAGTGGCTGCTTTTGAGACGGGTTGCAAAGCCTGTGCGTTACCTGATTCAGCTTTGTGGGATGAATTGTCACTCAGATGTTGGCTGGGACTGAGCTCTGGGGAAGAGTGAGTCAAAGCCATGGGGATTCTGCAGCAGTCGCAGGGTCTAAACAGGGATCTCTGTGCTTAGAAGAGAGAAGATTGTCTGGAGACCCAGGACAGATAGGAAAACTTCAGTGTTTGCGCATGGAAGCAGACCAAGGCTTTGGGAGCATAATCTAGGCTGTAATATCTCACTCTGAGAATCCTTGCCTGTAGTAAAATGAGAGAGACTGGAAGCAGAACAAAACACGCACATCGTAAGATAGCGAGCAGTACTGTAGGTGGCTCCAGGCATTGTCTGGCATACACACATACACAAGCCAGCCACGAAATGGAAATCATGCCTCATGTGTCTTCACCAGCATTTACACTGAACCCAAGAATAATAATTCCCACCAACAGCCAGGCTGTTAGCTCAGGCTTCGTGCCATACTGCTGTAGCTGCATAGCTTCTGACTGCTTTGAATGGTAAAAGGGAGCTCGTGGTCTCTTGCAGCATGGTCAAAGGAACTTGTATCTGTTGGCAAATGACCACGCGCACCCTGTGCTCACAGGAGGAAGGTCTGTTTGCCAGCACTGAAGCCATTGGCTGTTTTTAGTTATGCTGGATGATGCAATGGCACTGGCCTGTAAGTATGAAAAGCTTTCTGGGACGAAGTCAAAGCACCAGCTCCTCTGAGGCAATAGAAAAGGAAGGAAATGCTCAAGAGGATAACATGGAGCAAAGTGATGGAAACGGGTCTTCTGCATGAAGAGCCATTTCTGTGGCTAGGCTGGGGAGTGAGGGCAGGGTACTTTGTCTTCGTGGTTTGCACACATCCAGAACGTGTTCCGAATGGTTTCTTCCTGACAAATAGAACTCAACTGTTGAGAGGGGGGTGAAGCTTTTGTGATGAAAGGAAAATAGAATAGGAAAATTAGGGAGTATTGTCATGTCTGTGTTCCAGACTTATTAGGCCTGAAAATAGATAAACTGGGGAGATTGGTTTGTGTGATTCCTACGTATGTAAATGGACATATAATTATCTATCAGGATAAAATGTTAGTGCATATTTACTGTATAATGATTAACTTTATAAGCAAATGAAGATTGCCTCAAATTTACATACAATGTGAAGAAAAGTCCCTTTATCCTCTGTAACTGCAGCGTTTGGCAGATTCAGGAATAAATAATCTTTTGTGGCAAGGGTATGCCTTATCAAACATATGCAGATCAGTGCTAATTAATGCTAATTAAGGTTTCCTGTCTATCTAGTTGGAAAAACGTCCAAATGTTATGAAATCCAGTTAGTGTGCCTATTACCCTAATTGTTTTATATGGGATGGTTCTTAATTAAAATATGTAAATTGACCTTAATTGCTATATACTAATGGAGGTTCATGTTATCTCACTAGAAATGACAAGATGGCGAGGAGGGGTACTTAAACAAATCATGCTGATACATTGGGAAATAAATGACCTTTACTCAAAATGATTTCTAATTGGAAATTGGCAAAAGGAGCATTTTGCCATCGATGTTTCTCTCTCGGTTTAAACAGTGTCAGAATGTACAGTTCTTTGGTGCTATAGATAGGGTGACACTGTGGTTTCATTAAGACTACAAAAAAAGCCAACGTTTTGAGCATGTACTGTGTGTTTCAAAATTGCATGCTGCCCTCGTGTTGAGCTTTGGGAATGTTGTAGCTTTGCCCTGTTCATCTGAATGGCTATAATTTTGGGGTATGTATTTTGATCTCACTTAATCTTGTGCTCTCATTGTTGATGAAGGGGGCCTGCAGGATGCCAGAGAGGGACTCTTCATTAGGGACTGTAGTGATAGGACAAGGGGTGATGGGTTCAGACTGAAACAGGGCAAGTTCAGGTTAGATCTAAGGCAGAAGCTGTTCCCTGTGAGGGTGCTGAGGCACTGGCACAGGGTGCCCAGAGAAGCTGTGGCTGCCCCATCCCTGGCAGTGTCCTACACTATACACCTGAAATGCAAAGAGATGCTGTCCACGAGCCTCTCTGCTGGTAAACCAGGCTCACAGGTCCAGTCACGAGCAAAACTATGCCAGTGTATCAAACACGGAATTCCAGACTGATTTGGGTTGGAAGGGACCTTAAAGCTCATCCAGCTCCAACCCCTGCCACAGGCAGGGACACCTCACACTGGAGCAGGTTGCTCCAAGCCCCTGTGTCCAACCTGGCCTTGAGCACTGCCAGGGATGGGGCAGCCACAGCTTCTCTGGGCACCCTGTGCCAGTGCCTCAGCACCCCCACAGGGAACAGCTTCTGCCTTAGATCTAATCTGAACTTCCCCTGCTTAAGCTTTAACCCATTATGCCTTGTCTTATCACTACAAACGCTGATGTAATAACAGCAGACGTTTAAAGCACCTGTATATTCATGTTCCTCTCATGTCCTTGACACCATTGATCCGTACCTCACTTTTCAAAATTGATCTGACAGGTTCCACTGTTTTGCAGGACATTGTGACCAATGTTTCTCCAAGGATTGTGCGTGGAACTACTTCAGGCCCTCTGTATGGCCCCGGCCAAAGCTCTTTTCTAAACATTGAACTGATCAGCGAGAAAACAGCAGCGTATTGGTGTAAAAGTATTGCTGAACTGAAGGCTGTCTTTCCAAACCGTGTAAGTACCACCCAGGCTAAAGTGCTTCGTTAGAATGTCCAGTTTATAGATGTGTAAAAGCTCTCCTATTTAGTATTTATTGAATAAAATGCCAGTTGCTTTATTGACATAGAGGTTATTAAAACCCAGAAAAGCCCATCCAGATCATCTTTGATTCTGTGAAATGACTGTGCAGAAACAGAATGGTCATGATTTTTTGTTAGGCTGATATTTGCATCCTAATAGATAATATCAAGGGGAAGAGTTGATCCCAGCATGGGTGTTCATCAGTTCTGCTGTGAATAACTTTGCATTTAAGGTCATATTTAAAGGTGTAAATCCTAACGATCAATTTTGTTGTGAATTGGGTTTCATTATGAAAGGAATCTTTGTTCTTTTCATTCATAATGGTGATGTGAAAGATATTTCTATTATTTATATAAGCAATTGGCAACTTTAGGAGAAAAAGAAGTAATACTCACTTGAAGTTGATTTCCCTACAAGGAAGGAGTTTTGTTAGAGCCTTTTGGGCTGTGGCAAATATCTGTCTAAAAGGTAATGAACAAAGTTGGGAGCAGTGGTGCCAGGCAGTTGACATAAATGGTTTTCAGCTGCTGTTGTAGTGAATTAGAACATCGAGGTGGAAAGTGAAATTCTCCTCAGTCATTCTCTTGAATGGGTAGAGGTAGAAATCCCAGAGCCTCCAGATCTTCTGTCTTGGAAGTTATTACCTCCTTGGTTCAGCTATGAACACAACAAGCTCACATTCCTGAATGTATTCTGACATGAAGACAATCAGGGTTTGTTCTAAGGAGAGGGTGTTGGGTTGTTGTATTTTCTTGTTCCTGGATGTAGACATCAGCAAGTATTATAATGTTTAAACACATTGTATTGATGGTAAACATTGAGGGGTGCATGTTTGATAGCCAGCTTCACTGGGCATGGATGTGGGTGTGGGTGTGGATATGGATGTGGATGGATGCTGTGTTTCTTTGCTGAGGTTCATGTGACTTTATCTGCTTTGACTGGCCTTCATAATAATCTGCGAAGAAGAACACTAGCAGCAGTTTCAAAAGGGAAACAGGAGTTTTCTGAGCCCTAGCTTTTGTGTGGGGTGAATTACCCCCAGTCCTCCATAGTTCCCAGGGTGAGCATCTTCTGATCATCCCTTGCTATGTGAGTTATTACTTTGGGAATGTGCCGTACAGCTCCTGCATGTTGGCTGTGGCATCTTTGAGGTTGGTAGTGCCTGCATGGGCACAGAGGAAGCAGCACCCCACAGTAGACCTTGGCTTTGCACACAGGGATGTTTCAGACATGGCCATGTACTCATCTAAAAACTGTCATAATGGCAAATGTGTTGCTAAGTGAAAACAGATTTTTGTTCACTGAATAGAAAACTCTTGGTGCTCCTTTTGAAATAGTCTGTACAATTAGAGCTTGCAGATCCCCCCCCTTCCCCAGTTTCTGTTCACTCCTCTAGAAAGCCTGTTTAAACTCAGTGGGTTGGATTAAACCCAAAACCAGTTTCTGAGAACTGTTTGGGTGAACTTCATTAAGAATGACCTTTTCTGCTCAAATGAAGGCCAAACAGAAATGAGCAAACAAGTAATTACAATACAAAAGCCTTACCTTGCTACAGTAAATATTAAAAGCAAATCCAAATGTACCCATAATTACTTTTGCTCTGTAATGCAAGTCATTTAAGGTAAGATCTATATTACAAATGAAAAGGGTATTAGCACAATAGCCAGGAGATGATCCCACAACAGCATCCTATCTCGACCCATTTAAGAGGAAGCGAACCATAACATAAAGAAAGGGCAGGAGATAAACAGAATTTTGCAAGGGGTGATGCAAAACAGGGCCACCAGTCACAGCTCAGTGGGTAATGTCACATAACTGGGATACATTGCCTCTGTAAATCAGGAGCGAGCATCTCCCTTGTGCTGTCTTCACCCCTGTAGTGGGTTGTCTCATCCTTTGGTTCTTTGGACTTCCAGTTCTTGCCTGTAGCTTGCAGCTACCTCTGACAGGGGACTGGAACTGGATGAGCTTAAGGTCCTTTCCAACCCAAACCATTCTGTGATTCTGTGACCGACAGTCATTCCCAGTCTTCTTGTGTGTTAGCTTCAATCCTGAATCCTCTTCAAGTGGACTAGGGCGAAAGCTGCCACCAGCAGAAACTTGCTTCAGTGCCACAGGCAGTGAATGAAATGTCTGGAAAGGTTCAAGCAGAGGAGAAGGCAGAAAGGGAAAGCATCTGGATTTTGTATCTTTGCTTGTGAAGTCTCATCAAAAGCTTTGCTGTTTCACATTGGGATTTTTTAATTGAGTTGATTTAATATCACTATTGTTGCTTTTTTTCAGTAAAACACACGTGAGTACACAGAAAATGGATGCTAGCACAGTACAGGCACAAGATTAGTCTTAGTTTTTAACCAGGGGCTGCTTTGTTATAATGATTTGCAGTGGGATTGTTTTCTTTCTGGTACTTCAGGCGTCTCAGTCAGGTATTACTTCATCACTTGGCCGAGACCATTTAAAACATACAGTGTTATTTAGCATTGTTTATCCTTAAATGTTCAAATGATGTGATTCCCTTTGTGTTTCCTTGTTCCATCAGAAAAACCATGCAAACTGCTCTTCCTCATCCAAACCTTTTGCTTACCATAGCTCAGCCTTCTCATTTAAGTTAGGTAAGTCACCTACTCACACAGACATCTGTTCTTCTGCTCTCATAAGCATGTTTATGTATTTACACTGCCGAGTTGCTGGCCAAATGAGGGTTGCATATTATCCTGAAAGCTCTTCAGCATTTGCACTGAGGAGAACAAGCTTGTGAAGAGCAAGGGTTGAAAACGGTCAAACGCTTTTCTACATTACAGTATAAACTGAGGGGTCAGGAAGAAGGTGATGGACACAGTTACTGAAAATGCACTTAAGAGCAGCTTTTTGGCCTCCTAACTGGACACAGATGGGTTTGTGCTGCTGCTTGACTCTAGGGAATGTACCCAGGGTACCTAACGTTTAGCTGGGGTCCTGATGCTGTGATTCAGTGTTGAACTGGGAAACCTCTTCTGCAAGAAACAGTAAGACCTTGGACCCCAAAACTAAGCTGAAAACTCTCCTCATCTTAATGTTGGTTCTGCTGCTTGCAGAATGCTGCTGACAGCCTCTCTGACAGTTCCTTAGCAGAGGGCAGCTTTTCAAGGCTAAAGATGTGTTTCTGTCCAGGCTTTTGTTTAGAATGTCCCAGGAACATGTGTCAGGAGTAGCCACGCTACAGAGCATGTGAGAACAGATCCCTGCATCCCAGCTCTGGGGTTTTGTGTGGTTTGTGTTGCTTGAAATCTCCTGGAATGGAGTTATTCTGTTACGCAGGGGTTTTCTACAGTAGGGGTGTGAAATAGAACAGCCAGTTTTGGTTGGGTTTGGTGTTGTGGCTGGGGGGGAACACATTAAGCCACATTTGGTTTCAGTTTACTCTATGGGCATAGAAGGAAAGGAGGGGTCATAGAGCAAGAAAACTGCAGTTGAACAGGTATAAAGGAGCATCTGTGCAATGACTTTTGGTGCAGAAAAATGTAGTGTTCAAGAAGATTATCTGAAATCAGCTGAATAACAAAAAGAGATTTGCAACAGCAACAGTCATCATTTCAATAGTTTACATGTAGGGTTGATTAGTTTGCCAAAGTGAGCCCTGAAATGGGTCCTATATATCAAGGTGATGTGTAGGACCAGCTCTGGTTTTAATAATGGTTTTCTCTACAGACTGTGAATGACATTTACATATATATCTATACATAAGGTGTGTGTATATATATATAAAAGGTGTATATATATAAGGTGTGTATATATATATAAAAGGTGTATATATATAAGGTGTGTGTATATATATATATAAAACTATAAAAAAGGTATATATATCTAAGGTCTATAGATATACTACTAGTAGTGGACCTTATCATCTGGTTCCTGAGAGGCATTACCCAGAATATCTAAACCTGCTCTAGAACTCCTTTGAGACTTAAAAATAAAGGGACATTAGGTGGAAAACCTTTCAAGATACAGAGGAATCACAGATTTTACATCTTTACTGTGAGGAGAAGGTCAAAGCTGGCTTTCCCTCTAGGTGTATTAGGAATAGCTTGTGTATTTTTTCAGGCATTATTACAGCTTTCACTTCTGATGGGTGTTCAGAGGTCTGTGGGTTATTGTGTATTTACATTTACATTACATGGTATTTCCATTTCCTGAATGCCAGTCACTGACTTGATTCAGGTTATAGGAGGTAATAGATTGGTTTACCATTTGGGTTTTGAATTTGAAAGGCATGGGGCTTTGGAATAACATTTGTAATACAGGTAATTCAGTGAGGTGCAAAGCAGAACCCTCATCTTCATCTTTGCAGGAGTCATGTTCAGAAGTAAAGATCAGATTGTCAGCTCTCTGTAACCACCATCTCTTCCTTGGTCTAGTAGAGCTTTGCCTTTCCATCACAAGGAAATACTACTTTGTACTCCAAATACCTATTGAGGTGTCTCTCCATCCATGTGATAAGTCACAGCCATCTTGCCAAGTCACACCACCTAGAAACTTGGAATAAAGCATTTCTAAACAACCAGGTAGGGCTGTGTCCATGTGGACCTCACTTGCAAGTAGTGTACCGTGGACTTGCATGGGGAGGGCACACACCATGCGTTCTCAGGCCTATCAGAAGACCCTTGCTGGATGCCGTGATGCTTTTCCACATGAACTGAAAAGGACAGAGCATAACGGAAGGAAGCCCCAGGCTGAGATATGGAAGTGTCCAGTAGTGCAGAACTGCTACCTGGCTTCCTTTATCCGAATTTCAGATCTACAAATCACATTAAAAAGCTCCAGAAGTTGTTATTGCTGCAGCTTAAACTTCCCAAAGCCAGCCATCATGGATGCTTGGTAGGAGGTGAAGAAACCCACACAGCAGTTGTTAAATTCACCATATGGAAAAGCTCCCTTTCACTACAGAAAACTGGCAGTAGGCCTAGTCCCTTAGCATCAGAGGAAATCCTAGCAGAAGAGGGAAGATGAGGTTGGAAAAAGGCACTCATACTGGTTGCCTTGCCCAGAAACTATACCACTTGGTCCTAGCTAGTGTGGAGTGGCCAAGACTCCTCAATTTCCAGTGACTACTGTGATGCGTAGAAGGGAAGAGGCTTTGGAGCAGGGAGCATATGAACATCTTCCCTTGTTTTTGTCATCCTTCACCACAAGGAAGTGGGAGGATGGAAAAACAGAAAGATGCTTCCTAGGAAAGAGAACGGAGCTGACATAGGGGAAGAGCAGCCACATTAACAACGTACCTCTGCATATTCCAGGGGAGCTTCTGCTGTCCCCTGTCCTCAGGGTGTCCTCATTGCTCCTGGCATTGGTTCAGTTCTTCATGAGTTAGCAGGACACGTTTTCCTCCTGTGGGCACATGTAAGGAAGAATTCAAGCAGGGCTCTGGTTTATACCAGAAGTGCCCGTCCGTTCCTGTAGGCACAGCAGCTTCTATGTGCAGAAGTAAGTGAACACAAACAGATGCCAATAACAGAAACGTTGATGTGTTGGGTCTTTGAGATCACGTTTTCTTGTCAGGAAAAACATTATGGGAAAGGCTTTTCCACAAGGCATAAGAAAAAAACACTCAAGGCTCATACGACTTGAATGTTAATAGGGATAGATGGGAGTAAGCTACAAAGTCTAGTGCTGTAGGTTGGCACTTCTGGAGGACTAGGCGATAATGGGGAAAAAGGGAAAACACAGGAAAATCTTATCATCAGCATGTCTTATAGTTGTGTGGACTACAGCAGCTCTGCTGGAGGCTTGGAAAGTAACAGAGAGCTGGTATGGGCTCAGTGGCAGACATAGAATCATAGAATGGTTTGGGTTGGAAAGGGCCTTAACATCATCCAGTTCCAACCTCCCTGCCATAAGCAGGGACACCTCACACTAAACCACGGCACCCAAGGCTTCATCCAACCTGGCCTTGAACACTGCCAGGGATGGAGCACTCACAACCTCCCTGGCCAACCCATTCCAGTGCCTCAGCACCTCTAAACCAGAGTTTACATGCTAAAACCAGTAAAGAAACCCACTCCGTAGTATGCTGTGCATTCAATAAAAGTGTTCTTTGGGGACATCAAAAGAATCTCAGCTGATAAATAGAGCTGGGGTTTCTGAAAGCATTTGGTAGGGTCCTACTTTGAAACAAAGTTAAGCTCCCTAAGATTCGAGGGAAGAAACCCCATGAATAAGTAGTTAAGGAAGAAAGAATCCATGTTCACAGTGGATAGAGAGCTCCAGTAAAATTGATTTTTGCTGAGAGGAGAGGCTTGAAATAGGACACCTGGGTCACCGGAGCGGAGCGGAGGGATCAGCGTCCAGGAGCCTCCCCTCAGAGCAACAGGAGCCAGCGAGGAGGAGCCTCAAGACCTTGACAGGACTTGCCCAGGAGCCGGCAGCTCAGCTCCTGCGGTCAGCTGACTCACCGGGGGCGGAGCCAGGAGGCTCGGCGGCAGCTGTGATTGGTTAAAGACCTGCCCAGGGAGAGCGGCGAACAGCGTGAGGTGAACAGGGCGGGAAAACAGAACGGGAAAACAGGGCGGGAAAACAGAGCGGGAAAACAGAGCGGGCAAACATGGCGGGCCAAGGCAGTTTGAGAGGCAGTTGGAGTGGGCTGACCGCCTGCGCAGGAGGACTTGCCTGAGGCGAAGGAGAAGGAAGGACTGCTTGCTTGTGTGAAGAGACGTAGACGGACCGATTGACCAGCTAAATCATGGTCACAGCGCAATCAACAGCTGCTGTGAGGAATAACATAGGTACCCAGCCTGAGCCTGCCTGCAGACATGCGGCCATGCAGGTCTCTGCCTGCAGAGAATGCCCGAGCCTGGCACTTGGACTGGAGGGAGCCAGGGTCACTGCTTGCGTGCAGTGTGAGCAAGGGACGGATCTGCTCGGGCAGGTGGAGGAACAGAAGGAGGAGGTAGAAAGGCTGAGAGCCACCAGAGACTGTGAAAGGGAAATAGATTGGTGGAGCCACAGCCTAAGGCAAGAGCAGAGGGAAGTGGTTGAACAGGTGATGGATCCCCATCCTTCCTACCATCGAGCTGAAGGAGCCAACTTAAGGGACAGGGAGGTATGGAAGGAGGTCCCTCCTCGGAGAGGTAAGCGAAAACGCTCTCAATCCCTCCCTCCCTCCCTCCCAGTTGCCCTTGAATAACAGGTACGAGGTCTTGGAAGTAAGGACCAGGTAAATGGAGATGGGGTAGATCTATCTAGCGAGTCACCCAGGGCTTGTCACTCACCCCCACACCTTAGAACTTCCTGACCAAGAGGAAAAGAAGAGTAATTGTGGTGGGTGATTCCCTTGTGAGGGGAACAGAAGGGCCCATTTGTCGACCAGATCCCTCCCACAGGGAGCTCTGCTGCCTACCTGGGGCCAGGTTCTTTTCAGTGATGTCCAGTGATAGGACAAGGGGCAATGGGTGTAAACTGGAGCATAGGAGGCTCCATGTGAACATCAGGAGGAACTCCTTTCCTGTGCGAGTGCCAGAGCACTGGAACAGGTTGCCCAGGGGGGTTGTGGAGTCTCCTACGTTGGAGATACTCAAGGCCCGCCTGGACCAGTTCCTGTGTGATGCACTCTAGGTTACCCTGCTCTCGCAGGGGGGTTGCACTAGGTGATCTTTCGAGGTCCCTTCCAACCCTTAGGATTCTGGGATTTTGNCAGTTCCTGTGCACTCTAGGTTACCCTGCTCTCGCAGGGGGGTTGCACTAGGTGATCTTTCGAGGTCCCTTCCAACCCTTAGGATTCTGGGATTTTGTGAAAATTCCCTGGGGATTTCTGCTGTGTTTTGTGCTATTTCAAATGCTTATTAACAATCTGGAGAACAGAGGATTTCAAGAATGTAAACTTTGCTGGGAATGCTAAGTATTGTAAGGGGATAAAGATGAGAGCTGATTCTAAAGGGTTGTGAAAGCTCTTGTATTACTGACTGACTGGCCAATGAATTGCCAGGTAAAATTAAAGGCAGATAAATGTAAGTATGCACATGGGATAAAACAGTACTAAGTTTATGTATACAGTGATTGAATGTAAGCTAACTAAACTAGGATTGCAGTAGAGAGCACTATGAAAATCTCAGCTTAATGCTGAATAGCATTGAAATAAAGCTTATCAAATACAGAATTTCTGGGAAGGAGGAGAGAAGACAGCAAAACCCAGCACTATGCCAGTGTATTCCCAGGTGATCCTGCACACAGAAAAAAGAAACTCTGTGAGAGACAACGTCTGATCATGCATGTTCAAATGATGGTGCAGGACACCATGCTTGTTGGACTTCCGAGCTTTTAGCGCACTCCAGGCATCAGGTTGAGGGAAGTCCATTGTAAGAAAGCAAGTTTCTTTTGCTGGGAACTGCAATTTGTAACTGCAAATAGAGCCACATAGTAAATACAGCAAGATTTTTTTTACCCTCCATCTGTGATCCAGCTGTTTGTGGTGAGAAATTAGGACCTTGACGAGAAACACGAGAAGATCTTTTATGCTTTGCACTTGGAAAGTACAGCTTTGTGGAGAAACCTGTGTGGTGTTGAACTGTACTTTCTTCTTATGCATGTTCCAATGCCATGACTTACTCAGTTTGTTTTACTTTCACAGTTAAGATTTGACAAATAGTAGGCAGCTCAGTAAGGCAGAGGACTATTTGTACATACACTAAGAATACCCTTTTGATTTGAAGAGTGAGTTATTGATCCCTGCAAGAAAAGAGCAATTTTCACTGCTTTGTGAGGACTACGAAGGTGCCTTTAAAACTTTAGCCTTAGGGTAAGAACCAGGAGAAAATAAAAGCAGTTTCTGTAATATTTCACCAACTGTCTCCTAGAAAAAGACCTAGTACTGGTTAGACAAAGCCTTGGGTGGCATGGTGTAGTGTGGGGTGTCCCTGCTTGTGGCAAGGGGGTTGGAACTAGATGATCTTAAGGTCCTTTCCAACCCTAACTATTCTATGAAAGACAAAGTCCTTAATGGCCAGCATCAGCTGAAGCTGGTTCAGGATGTTCATTGGTTAAAACTTCCTTTCTTGAAGAGAGATGGGAATGGTAATTAAGCAGGAGCATCGGCAAAGGAAGTGCACTGAACAGGCAAGCAGGGTGATGAAAAGGAGATTTCTGGGATGTAAGTGCTGACAGTGATCTGAAGAGGTGCGTGGTTTTGCCCGTGCATCTCATGAAGGTTTGGATTCCCTTTTATTTTTCTCTGCAGACTGTTATTTAGAGAGGAAAGCAAAGTGCTCTTAGCTCCCCAACTGTTTCCTCAGTTTGGTGAATTCCTGTGTGCGCAATGGAGCACTGCGAAATCCAGCTGGGTATCAGGCAGAGCATTCCTTCCTCCTAGAAACGGCCTCCATACACTGCAATGAAAGAAGTGGCATCGTGTGTTAAAAGTAATCTGTACACTAAGATGTCCATTTACACCCGCTAAATATGTGCTTAAAATAGCAATAACAACCTTGGTGCAGGGCCGTTAATAACCAGCCAGGGTTAATGGCCCTCAGCAGTGCCTCGGGCCATCAACTCCTCCCAGCCAGTCATTACTCCCTGGGAAATGCCCTTTACTGGGTACTTATTGGTTTAATATTAGGATGTCGAAGATGCCATTGGATGGGAAGAAAACGACCTTGTGGCAGTGTTGAAGAAGAAACCCTCAAAGGGCAAAATGTAAGCGTGAGGAACAGTCAATGATGCACCAAGCTGAAAACCTGAACTTTGTCAGAATGACAAAATCCTGCTGGCCTTAGTATATTGCCTGTACAGAATGGGTACCCCCCAAATACCTCTCCCCCCAGGTTTTCATTTCATGTTTGTCTTGGGCAATTGGGTAAATTACAAAATCTGATCTTTTCAAATGCACAATAGCTTTGACATTCATTTGTACTGGCTCGGATGCGGTGTTAGTCTTCTATGAGGCACCGAGTGTATCTGATGTAGATAATCCTGCTTTTCCTCTCTTATGAAATGTATATTCTGATCATAAGAAGAAGAAAGCAAATTTATACTTGATCAAAGTAGTAAGGATATGCTGCTCCTGTAGCCCATATTCTGCACTTGCTTTCTTGATGTGGTTTACATGGGAGGCATTCTGCTAGAGCCCTAATGAAGAAAAACATGAAGGCTGAGTCTATATTTAAAAGTCTTGCTCACATACTTATGTAGGCTAGGAATACTAAAAATACAACTGTGTCTAACTGCTGTCCTGGCAGCACCCTCGTGTAGATGCAGTTACACCATCAAACTGCTTATTTTTGCTCAGGAGCAAGTAAAGCGTTCACTGATCTGAGTAGGAGAGCTGGCTCTGCACGGGCATGTTCTAGCTTAGACAAGAAAGGCACGTGCTGGAATCTCTCACCATTGGAGCCAGCTCTTCAGTGTGATTGACAGCAGCTGGACTATATCCCAGCCTCCTGTGCTTCCTGGGGAGGGGGGCTATGGAGAGAGCTCAAATTGAGAGTGAAATATAGGGAAGAAGTGTTCCAAGATGTTGGATTTTTTTTTTCCCTTATCCACTGAGAAGAACATGTAGATTAGCAGAAGTCTTAGTGGGCTCTGAACTGATCTTCCCCTGTTCCCTCAGCACTGATTCTGACCTTTTTATGTACATTGAGGTTGAGAACCAGGATCAGAAACTTTTCTGTAGTCATCTCCAAACTTCTTGTGTCTGTCCTATTTCCATGCCCTAGATCTTATTTCACCCTGCCTTTATATTTTAATGGCCTGTCTGAAACTCCTAAACTGGTCTTGCCATTGAGGTTAAGTAGCAACTGCTAAACATGCACAATCAGGTGGCCAGCAGGACCCAAAGAGCAGCATCCTCTATTTCCCTCTTCATATAGTATTAGCCTGCTATATTGTTATGTGAACAGAGACATCCCAATAAATTACCCCAGGATAGCAAATGACTGTGTGTCAGCGTGGTAACTATCCATGTGCATATTTGTAAGTGTAGCAAATACAAGATAATTCATCTTCCTATGAATATCTTTAATTTTGGGCTTATTTAGTATGGTCTGGGGTTTTGAGAGAGCGCTGAAGCAGCCCATTGCCCAACAACTCATAAATCAGCAGGAACTTGTTTGTTTGTCTAAGCCTTGTGCTGTCATCTCTAGTGGAGATGGTGTGTTCTTTATGTTGTGGAAGGAAAAACATGACAGGAAGCACTTATTTACTGAACACTTCAGCCCAAAGAATATTTTAAAGGCTTCTTTCCAGGAGACCTAAAGGTATCCTTTGTTAGGAGCCATTTAAGTTAAAGGGAAACTCTAAGAAACCAATAGAGTAGTTTGCTCTCCTGTTTCCTGCCGCTGCAGCTCTGTGGCCCACAACTCCTAGAAAAATTGCTTTTTCACTGCTTTATATTTTTTGGAAATACGTGCAGGGTTCCTCATATATATTTTATATAAGTTTCATTTTCTTCTAATTCTTTTGTGATGCTTAACATTTTGCCGTAAGTTTGTAGTGATGTCGATTGGTTCTGTCTATATGTAGCAACCAGTTAAGGTCTTAAGGCATGGAAAAAATAGATCTACTAAAACTGTATTCCTAAATTTCAGACTAAGAACCTGATAGACTTCTCAGCACACCAGTCATGGCCACCTAGCCGTTTATGCCAGATACACCTCCAGATTCAAATCTGAATACACTTGCAGAATGTTTCCTTTAGGTTAACCACAGCTCAGGCGTGTAGAGGTTGTGTGTATCCTGCAGGTTCCTGTCCTGGGTTCAGCAGTTGCAGTCAGTTTTTCTTCTCTTTAGTAGCTGGTGTTTT
>NDXB01020501.1:0-21912 GCA_002631895.1 Agapornis roseicollis
GAAGCAGGGGAGGGCAAGAAAGGGGGGTTGAGTGAGTGAACGAGCTGTGTGATTGGTTGGGTTCAAACCACGACAAGTTACTGCAGCACAGTGAAGAAGGAATAACTTTAATATTAATAGCTTTCCCTTCGAATGTGCTCCATTTATTAAATGGGTTTGTGTTATATCACTGCTGATAGTCTCGTGACTCGCCCTGATGTCCAGACAAATTTATGCACAGGCCACAGGACCTTCTGTTATGCATATGATGTAGCTTGTGTTCCAGTGTTGTGTCCAATGCTAATGTTAAAAGAAGGCTCTGCTTTTTATTTTCAAGGACTCAGGCTTTCAAGGCTTTGGACTTAGTGCCAAAAACAATTCATCAGGAATACTTTGCAGCTCAGTGATACAAAACCTGTTACGATACAGATCACCCACAAGACAGAGTTTGAGGAGGAAGTATGTGAAGCACTGGTTGACCTCAGCATGATTAATGTATTTTAACACATTGAACTCTGTTTCTTACATTGTGAGTTTTCTGCTGGCTCACCCATGGTTGTTTATTTTTATTTATTGAAGGAGGGGGAACCTCCATTGGTGAAACTTTCATTCATTTAGAAGTTAATGACAGTCCATGTATAACAGCAAAATATTTATATTGAGACACAACTGTCCCAGCTGATTCTACTTCTTTTCAGCAGTTTGTTTCCATCAAAAACAGCCTTTAAAAATTAAGACTTTGCAGAGTTTGTGTCACTCATCTCTGTCGTGAAAGGATCATTTACAGGATGTGGAACTCTTTTACTGGTCTAGAACAATGAATGGGATCTCTTCTGTAACTATGAAGCCACCCCATCCCAGCTTCTTGGGTTAAGAATATCCTGAGTTGGAAGGAATGCCTGATGATCATCAAGCCCAAATCCTGTCTCCACACATGGCAACCTAAAAATTAAACCATATTTCTAAGAGTATTGTCCAAATGCTTTGTGAACACTGACAGGCTTGGGGCCTTGATTACTTCCCTGGGGAGCTTTTTCCTGTGCTTCACCTCTCTCTCAGTGAATAACTTTTTCCTAAAGAAAACAAAGTAATTTTGTTTTCCTGGGATAGCACAGGCCCAGCAATGCTCAGTAGGCCTGATTAGGCCACTTGGACTCATAGAGCCCCTTGTTTGTGCCTCAAAAAGTGAAAGAAAACTGGTTATTAAAGCTGCATTTGGTGCCTTACATCTGAATGACATCTAATGTACCTGTCTGTTGCTAGGTGCTTATAGTGGTGGGCTGCATCTGTTTGTATGTAGTGAGTGAAGTCACCCTTCCTTGTGAGCCTGCTTACACCCAGGAGCTTGGTCCTGTCAGCTACTGTGTTCATATGGCATGCAAGAAGTCACCAAACAGCAAGCAGCAAGTGCTCCATGATGAAGAGATTTGCTGTCTTGCCTAATCCAGTCATTCCTTGTACCCTGTGTTGCTGAGTCCTGCCTGACACGTGGGACATATTTTCCAGTTACAGACAGCACTGCCTTTTGGATGCAGCAGGTCCTGCGTTCAGAGGCACTTGGACACCTGTACCAAGCGCATGGGATTTGCTCCAGATATGCTGTAGCTGAACTAAACAGGGCCGAGATCATTTCTGCTGTCAGTGAATGGGATTCTGCTTTTCACATGTCCTTTTGCAATGAGGTTGGGCAGCAGCTGGCAGAGTGATTGCTTCCAGCCTGTGAGTCCAGCACTTCAAAGCCACCCTGGGCCATGCATCAGCCATGTCCTGGTCCAAGCAGAGCAGGCCTGGAGATACTGCACATTGGAGGGAAAGCCACTACTTGCACCTTCTGAGTTCATTCATCGTCATCTTTGACAGGGCTTATAAACTTTCAAAGCCAAAGGATTCCTTGTCTTGTCCTAGTTTCAAGGAGGCCAAAGACATTATAATTCTTTCTGGGCTTAGCTGCAAAGGGAATATGTTCTCTTTCTTAACAATACTGGGAAGGGAGAATAACTCAGGGGACAGTTGCTAGCCGGGAACCATGCAGGCAGTCACTGGAGGGCCAGCTCTCTTCCAGAGGTTTCTGCATCAAGTAAAAGAGTTAAGGCTTCTTTCTTCTTCAAGTCACTTCAGTGAAAAACAGCAGCAGACAAAAACCTACTGTGTTAGAAATGCTCTGGTACTAGGAGAAAAGTGGCACCTGTTTCATGGGTATGTACCTTTAACCTAAGCTGCAGCTTTTGTCTGGTTGACCCCTTATATAAGCAAAAAGTCCAGACCTGTTTCTCTAAGCTCATACAATCCATTCATCTCCCAATAAGACAGTCTTCATATTTCACCCTTGCTCTGACTAGTGTTACTTGTTAATCCTGAGCTAAGTTTAGAAGAATGAACATATTACACAAGTATTACACCAGCTAGTTGAAGTTCCTTTAGCATCTGGTAACTTTGTCAATTCACTTAAAAAAAAAAGAGAAAAAATGAATTTTGAGTGCTCTTACTACTTTTTTCTTTGCAAGTGTTAGACTCCAACACTTTTCTTCATATATACATTAACATTTATCATAATTCTTAAGTGAAAGCTCAAAAGTTACACATTTAAGCCCCTTAGAAACAAAGATGTTTTTAGAAACATTACTGAACATTTTTGAGGTTTATTGCATGCTCTTTTTCTCATGGAAATTATGCAGTTGAAATCTGAAAAGTGTTACCCACAGGAGTATCCACTTGCTATTTTGAGGTGGTGGTTCGGAGTCATGCCATTATGACACAGTATTGAAAATACTAAAATTAAGGTAGAAAAGATTGCTGATAGTTTTTCAAGTACTTAATGCTGCCATCATCAATGTAGTATTTCATACTTGCTTTCTACATAAACCATCCTAACCTATGTTTTAAATATCAGGCATGGTCCAGAAAGAAATGCTGTTATGCAGAAATATTTATATGTTTCTAGCTGGCCAAGGCCAACAAATAATACAGTGTCTCATCAGACCTACAGCAAATTGTTTTCCCTAGAAGCAAGAAGAGCCACACAAGAGCCCCCAAGCCCCTGAATTTTACCTCGTCTTCTGCCTTTCTTTCTGCTTTCCCTGGACGTGAGGTTAATGTTTAAAAAATCCATGGAGCATGCCCCTGGACACAAGGGGAATTGTGAGGCAAAGAAGATAACGGAAATACTGAAATTAAAGGTCCTGCTTCAGATGAGGTAACTGCCTTAAAATGTCAGTCTTCAGTGGCATGGTTTTGGGGATGGTAGGGAAGAAGGAGTGAGCAAAATGCAGGGGTGATGCCTTGAGGCTTATTTCAGGAGTAAGTACCTGGTTAAGGCAAATCACTGCTCTCTTGGGCTCTCCCAACCAATCAGATATCTAGGTCCTTCTCTTATCTGTTCTGGAAATTACAATTGCAACTCATTATTTAGATTCTGATTACACATCTATTGTTGGAAAACAATAGAGTAGAATGGGAAAAAAAATGTCTTTATCTAAAGAATAAGGTTACTCTGAACAGTGTAATTGAAAAAAAATAATCCCTGTTTACTCATTTAACAAATAAAAGGTTTTTTTCTTTTGCTTCCAATGCTAAGTAGGTTTGTTTTGAAACTTTGGGTGAGTTGTGAGAGGAAAATATTCTATCTGTTTAACAGGTCAAATGGTAAACAGCACGAAGAATTCGAGTGATCTGTATGCTATTATTTGTTTTCAGTGTCATAGCTTTTAATCCTATTTTGGATTTGGTAGCTGTTTTGTTGTCTATATAGAGAACTTTTAGAAGATCAATCACTGTTTAGAGAGAGTCTGTTCTATTTGTGCTTAGAGCGCCTGCTTTGTACATCTTTGCTGGTTTCTGAAGCAAAGTAAATTAAAAAGCTGGTCTTTTTCTTTGAGTTACATGCTGTGAATGGGCTAAAGATGTGACAGGTTCTATAGGTGAATGGACATCTTGAATACTAGAATATCCTTTGTTTTTGTTAAAGCCATCGGAATATACAAAACCATAGTTTGGTTTCTGGTGTCCATTTGCAAATGGAGGGTAGATACACTGGCAAAACAAAGATAACATTTTTTCTGCTCTTAACAGAATGGCGTGGTTGACACCTGATACAAATCCTGTCTACTTCTGGTTCAAATGTGGCACTGCAATGCTGTGTGTCTGTTTCCCTCCTTCATGTTTTGCAGTCTGAAGTAATCCCAATTCAGGCTCTGGATACTGCTGAGCCCTTACAAAAGGGGTAGGTTACTAGTTGATGCCAGACTCATTAAGTGTTAAGAAAAAGGTGTTTCTCTCAAAAGTCTGATTGTGAACCATGAAACCTCATAGAATTAGATTTCAGCCCTGGTTTACAGCTGTAATTTCTCCCAAACACTAGCCTTCTTTCCTGGTAAGTCTCCCATCTTAAGGTTGATCACTTTAACTATTCAAAATGAAATTCTGGCTTCCTATGTCTGCTTTTGGAAAAGGAAAGGAAAAAGGAAAATAACTGAAACTTCAAATAGAGGATTCGCTTCCATTATTGAATTTTATAAGGTGATATGTGGCATGTAAAAGTCTGTATTGGTAGCTCTGGATCACATGCTTGTGTTTCTGCTCTCTCTCATCTGGAATGTGCTTGGACTATCTGTGTTATGGTTTGGACTGGAGATGGTTTTTCCCTTTCTCTTAAATTGGTGACTACAGGATGTGGCAGTTCTGATTATACTGAAAATTGCTGTAATTGTTATCAGGCAATAAACATTCAATATATTTTTGTAAGATGTAGAGCTTAGTGGAAATTTTCCAGTATTTGCAAAAATAACTGGAAGCAAATTGGTAAGGGTACAAATTGAATTTGGACTTTGAATACTGAGAAAGTTGGCCTGCCTTATTCTGCTAAGAAACTGAGGATTACTGTAACACTCCCAGCAATGCAAGACATGTTCTCAGCTAAGAATGAATATGAATGTCTTTTCTGTATAAAAACACATTGTAAGTAGTGCAGGAATGCATACCTGTCATAAGCGTAACTGCTGTACAGAAAACAGAACAAGAATGTGAATTAAATGTTCTTACAAAGGACATAATTTTCCTCGTTGGTTCTCTCATAGGCCATTTATGGGCAACTGCTATCAAATAAGCCTGCAATAAAAAAATCTGTATTGAGTTCACCTTTAAGGCAACCAAAAGATAATGCCGCTATAATTTAGGTGAGAGCTCTTATTTATTACTCTGAAATTATAGTACTTTTTGAAGTACTCTATATGTGTAGATGGGAGTGAAGATTCTTAAGTTGTTAACATTTGATCTCCTGTAATAATTAATCAGACCCGAATGTAACTTAAGTAATGTGTTTATATGGTTTTGTCTAAGAGTTTTACTTACAGTCTTGCTTTGAAACTGTCTGCATTGAATGGGACTAAATATCCGTGCACTCTTTTTCCTTTTGAGAAAACACATTTCCACCGGATATTCCTCTTACTTCATTTTAAGAATTGATGAATTTAGAAAAGGAAAGGCTAATTCAGAAATCCTGTAAGTATTTTATCGGCCTAGTAATGCCCATAACTCACTCACTTGAAACATTGCAGGATGGGAATTAGTTTCTTGGATTAAAAAGCTCCCTTTTAAAATAAACAGGAGGGAACACAGGGGAGAGACAGAAGAGTATAACATGTTTAACATTTAATAAGCCTTTTGATCCATTTCCTAGACCAGTTGCCATGCTTTTGAAGATAAAAGTAATTACATTAGATATGGGGGTGTTTTTCATGCACTGGGGCTTGAGAGAATTTTTGTTCTTTACAGAAGCAGGAATGTGAATGCTTGGCTCTGCCTCTAGGGTGACTTTTTGACCATTTTTCTGAGCATATCTGGGAGAAATCCAGACCTCACTGAGACCGGTGGGACTTTGCTTATTGCCTTTAACAGGGCCAGGGTTTTGTCTATGAATGTTCAAGCTTTCAGTCACTGGCCAGCTCCAGTGGAGCTACATTTAAGCTTCTCTTTTTTACTACTGCAAGTTGCCTCATCCTGGCCCTAGACTGCAAAATGACTCCCAAGAAATTTTCTTTCTGGAAAGTACATCGTTGATGATCTTAGCATGGTCTCTTTAGCTGAGGCACACCAATATTTTGATGAAAGACTAGTGGCTCAGTTATAAAGTCTGAACATTTTCTAGGTGATGGATTTTATTCGGCTGAGTTGGGTGAAAGCACTGTCTTGTCTTGGCCAACCAGTGAGAAGGTTATGCGTGGGACTCAAATGTTAAACAGAGGGCCTTGGTCTGTATTGGGATCTCTGACAATGCTGTAACAAAACTAGCAATGATAATGGATTGTGCAGGCAAGGAGATTTGAAATCTGTGGGTCTCTGCCTCTGCAGAGAGAGAGGCACACCCACAGCTGATACAGATTTACTTAGCTTGGTCTTCTGACATGTGCTTCTGTCCAAAATGATTTGAAGGGAACAATTGACAGGGGTCAGCTCAGTGATGTAGGAACTTGAGATGTGTCTTTCAAAGTCTCAGTGGTATTTGGACCTAACCTTATTGCAGACCGGTGGCTCTTGAGGTCCTTGATGCCTAATTTGTGTTTGAAAACATGGAGTTGACACCAAAGTCATTGTTCTGATAAGCAAAAGAGGCAATTCAGTGCTCCTGTGCAGTGCCTGTGCTTGACTTCTGAGCTGTGCTTTTTGGAGAAGAAATTTTCAAACCTACAGTAGGTTCCAGAAGCCATCGCAGACACTGACTGAGGGTGCCAAAGAATGGGTTTGCAGAAGGTGACTGAAAGATGAAAGTTACCATTTGCCTAACAGGCTGCTGTTTGGTCCCTGAAAGAGACTTGGATGTGGGATTTATAGTCGCAAGGTCTCTGATGAGGTTATACATAGGAGGCTGGTGCTGGAGGTACTCAGGAGGCCAGGGTGACCTTACTGCTCACAACTCTCCTGCCAGTGTGATGTCCCAGTTCAGTTTGTATTCCCTCTACTTACCATTGGGTTGCCCTCTTTCCAGGTCTGACCTGGAGTATGTGCATTGCTTTCTCTGGATTGCTTTAAGGAAAACTGGGGTTGAATGAAAAGTGAATGCTGTAAATCTTTCCCCTGTGGTGTATCTTCAGTGGAAGAGGAAACTTTCTTCTGAGACAACTCAAATACCATCATTCATCACAATGGTTATATTCAGATTTCATGTTACCCTCCTAATACTGTTATAAATCTGTTGCACAGTCATCTGGTGGTTGCATATTAGGGTAATGCTTCACAGAAGTTTCCACTAGTCACAGTGTGTTCCATAATTTTGCAGGGGTATGTAAGATTCTGAGATTGGCTGTGATCTCGTTTTGTTACCTTGCATAGTTACTGGAGAGCATACAGAAGTAGGTGCAGTATGCAGTCTTCTTGATAGTATGGGACAGTTGAAAAGGTAATTTTAAGTTCTACTGTGTGCAGAGTGAAGTAAAATACATTGAAAGGGCTTTTTTCCTGTTTGTTATTTTTTTAAAGAGCAGAGCTCTAGAGTTGGCACTGTCTAACCTCTGGTTTTAGTTACTTGAAGATAAGCAAAGATTGAGAACTTTGCATATTCTGTGTGTATGAGATTGTATGTTTAAAACGTAAGCCTTCAAGAAAGTGCATAATTTGCCTCTACTAGCTGCCTCTCAAAATTGGTGATGTGTTTTCAATGAAACATATTAAAATAATTATCTATCTGCCAAAAATACTCCAGTCCTCACTATGTGTGGCCAGTTTGCCACTCTGCCATTCAAGTCTCAGGTCTGATGCAGTAAATAAAATTGTTAGTTTTACTTAGTCTCTGTCCAGTTTATCAGTCTGCTGTGTGTTAGCCATGCAAGTAACCATCTGGCAGGTCAAAAGGAAAGCAACTCTACAAGCAGGACACCTCTCTGCAAACAACATAGGCTCTTCCTATGTCTTCCCTTGGTGGCACTGGAGTTTCCAGGTTCTTGTGACTCCGGTGGCTTTTTTCATTCTCTGCTGAGTCTCTGCCTGTGCCTTGGGCATCTTGGTTCATCTGCTCCTCTACCTACAAGCAGCTGCTAGGGGCAGGTCTGTGAGAGAAGGCAAAGCAGTGCTTGTCAGTGGACAGTGTGTTTCAGATAAAGGAGTGAAGGGTGTGAGGTGGCTGAATATATTACTCCGGGAGGGGTTTGCTGAAGCCAGGAAAATCCAGCTCGTCCAGACTGGCTTTGCTTTCTTTTCCTTTCACCCCCTCCTGTGAGTAATGTGAGTTGTTTATTTCTTCATCCCTGCCCTTGCAGAGAACAACTAGGCGTTCATTTCTCTTCCCACCTCCTCCTCTCCTAGGCCTCTCTTTGTTCCTTGAAGAAGCGGGAAGGGACAGGGGAAGGGAAAACAGGGAAAACTACTTTCACTCGTTTTCCTTGCTGGATCACAAGCCAGCAGGGGCAGAACCAGGTGAATTGCCTGAGCACAGAAAGAGAAGGATGCTGTGACACGTAAATGTCTCCCTGCCTGGGGCATGCAGCCTACCCCAGGTCCTCTCCTCCTTCCAGACCCTGAGCAGTGACAGCCCCTTTGCTGCTGGGTTAGATTCCTTTGCTGCTGCCTGTGTGTTTCCATACAATATCCTCTTGGAGATTTCAGCTAAGATGAATTTTAAAATGGGTTAGATCCTTAACTTCCTCCTCCTTTAATAGTTGTCTCTAGTAATTTCACCCTCCTGCTTTTAAATGTCTAAGTAATTGCCGAAATAGATGTTTATTTGGTAATTTACAGTTTAAAGAGGAGTTTGAAAAGAAATTAATCTCATTAAATGGGAAGACACTATGTAATCTTCTCAGACATTCCAAGTTTCCTATTAATATTTTACAGTCTTTTTTACTATTTACTTTGTATCTCTTTTCTTGAAAGTGTTTATTTTGGGAAGGTCAAAACAAAATTCTCCCTATGTCTCTCATCAGCTGTAAGATGAATGCCTACAGTTGGAACAAGTTTCATTGAAGCTCTCATGCAGAATAAACAAAGTCCTGACCAAAGGCTTGACTCATGATAGGTCTTTAATGACTATTGTCATGAAAAAGTAGTTAACATATTCCCCACCAAAAAAAGAGTGTACCTTTGCTGCGGAGTCAGCAACTTATCAAAACAGGGGTAATCAAGAGAGAGATTGAAAGGGCAAGGTTGATACGGAGCCGATGGGCATTGGAAAGAACATTAGCAGCTGTGTGTTCATTAAGGAGAACAATGCAAGTGTGCAGGGGAGGTCAGGTATGTCATAAGGAATTTCTGATGTTATGGGGTCAGGTTCTTCCAATGAAATCAGCCTACAGAAGTGGGTATTAGAGTAGGGTGGTGTAAGTGTGTAGTCACCACTTAAGCTTTTGTAGGCTGTATGATACTACCCTGTGGTAAAGCCTCAAATATTCCTGTACCCTGTGGGGAATCTTGGGATTGAGAAGGGAGTAGGTATTTCTATAGATGGAGCTAGAGAGCAGGGAGATGCCTGTGAAATTACCACACATCCTTAAAACAAAGCAGATCTGTTTCCATTGCCTTTCCTGCTCGTGTGACAGTTAGTGTAACACTTGGCAGTCAACAGATGCTGCATGCTGCTCTTGTCATCGTGTGGTGGGGTAGGAAAACTGCTGACATGGAAAAGTGCAGACAAAATCAAACAAAATGATTCATGGCTTGGAAGGCTCCGTGTCCTGGGGAAGGATTAATCAAAACTGGCCCAGAGAGCTCAGGGATAGTAATATGCATTCATATTATAGTTACTGGGTGATAGAAAAATATCTTTGGATGATTTGGGCAGGATTCACAGATGCTGTTTTAGGAGGTGCATTTATTTTTTTTCGCTGCTAAGAAAGGTCTCTCTTGTAAAAGTCTAATCTCTCTGTGAGTGAGGGGCTAGGAAACTGTTGTATAGCTTACAGACCTATGGCATTCACAAACAGTCCTAAGGAGGATTGAGTGGAAAGTCCAAGAAAATTACACTTTCAGGCCATTGCTTAGTGAAGGAAAGATGCTATGAGAGCAGTGGGACAAGCTTATCAAGAGGAAATAAAACACTTTGGTCCTTGAAGAGTTCAAGTATCAGAATGGCTCAGACTATGATCTCATTTTAATTTTAGGGCTATATGACAATCGACACATTTTGGAAGGTGTGCATTTATCTTTCTGTAGCCCTAATTACCTTTGAGATGAAGATGATGGTGATTGGAATGTTCTCAAAGATTCGGTACTAGTTAGAAGAATAAGAGAGAAAGTATCCTACTGGGAAGGGTAGTGGGAAAATATACCTGGATGATTTGAGAGGAAGGAATGTATTAGATTACATTTCTAAGGGAAAATATCCAATAAATCAGTCACTGAGTATGAGTAGAGATTTTTTTTTTTTTTTTTTTTGAAGAAACTTCTTAACTCATTGGCCAATTTTGGCTTAATTTACATGCCTCTGTATTATTGAAATTCCTGTTTATTGTGAAGAAACTACAGCTAGGAAAGACATTATTCCACCTATGAAAGAAAAAGTTTCATCACATATATCCTGGCTAAGCAACCAGTATATATACTATTTAGAAACAAGCATGTTGTGTGCTGCCTCTTGCTTGACCTGAAGCTGACAGATATGGGAGAGATGGGGGCAGTTTGGATTACAGGGAGGGGAATTTATCAAAGAAGCATGGAAAAGGGGCTTGGGCTGTTGCAGTATGGAGGGGGGAATGATGCAAGCCACAGATCTGTAGGAAACCAGGCTTTATTAGTTCCACTGCTTTTGGAACAACTTGTTTAAACTTCCCCTGTAGGTAATTAACTTTCTAATGGCACTGTGAGATAGGCCACCTGCAGGACCCTTGGGCGGGGGGATTCACAAGTATGTATGGTTCAAAATAGGGCCTCATGGAAAACTAGGCAAAAGTGTGTTAGAATAATATTTACATTCAGTAGCATTAAGTACATCTGTTTGTTATTAGTGGGAGGCTGAACTGGCTAAAAACCTTCCACAAGAGAGTGACCCAGCAGCAGAAGGCCAGGTACCTCTGACAGCTTTTCTACAGCTACCAATAGAACTATTTTAAAAAGCATGACAAGATTTCCCTCTCAGTGTCAATTTGAATACAAAGGAGATTGAATTTTGATTACTTGAATATATAGATATTTCAGTTCTGCCCCTTTAGGTTTCTGGTTTTGTACTTATTTTCTCTGTTGATCCCATGTTTACAAAGGGGTGAAGTCTTCATACAAACTAAGAGAGTACAGCTCTGGTTGGAATTAGTGCAAGCCAAGGTGGTCAGCCTGCTTGAAAAACCAGGTGTTAGGTGACAGTCTTAGACCTAATAATTTTTAAATTTTATATAACATTATTTAATGGGAAAATATTGTTGCATCTTAAACACAGATACAGAACTTGAGGTTTTTATCTAAATTCAGTTTAGCACTCTTCAACATAACTTTGATGTTTGAAGAGTGTAGACCTAATTGCTGGCAAGGATTACTGATTTCAGTGTAGTTGTCATAATTTAAGCTACCTGGAAATAATGTTTAATTTCAAGTGGAATAGGTTTGACAGAGTCTAGATCTTTCAATCCTAGTTCTTAGGCATATGTTATATATGTGCACGTACACACAAAACAGTGTTGGGGAGATGGGCTATTCTTGCTGAATTGGGTTAAATTTCCTGCTCCTCTATTGATTTGTTAAGTGGACAGTTTAGTGACCATCCCAACTTGTAACTCTTATGTGTTTGTTATCTTTCTCTTTTCTATTTAGATTTGTAAGAGCCTGTAGAACAAGGAAGAAAACGCATTATATATATATATATATCTATGAGTTTATATACAAGAGACAGCACATAAAACCAAGGAGGCCCCTACCTTTGCTTATCAACTCTTTCAAATCTTAAGTATCCACAAGTTGCAGAGAGATTTCTAACTCTGAAAGCTGCTATTGCAAACTCTTTAACCACAGATTATTGTTGCCTTTCATCTAAGTTATGGAAAACCTCTCCATCCAGTCCCTCTGAAGGTTTCCATTAGCTTCCCCTTTAGGTTCATGCTCACTGTGTGACTGCCATGTTCTCTGGTCTAATGTCTGCTGTCTCCAGTCACTGAATGTTTATGCCAACTGGTATTTCCTGGTCAGTTTACATCTTTAGTCGTCTTCAAGGTATAAATATGTTTAGACATTGTGTTACACCTTTGTCTTCCACCTATAAATTCTTGTGATGTATACTTTTTGGGATGAAAGCTCCTCATGGTATTTTGTTTTCCCAGCACATTGAAAGCCTGTTCAAGGCCAGGTTGGATGAAACCTTGCATGGCATGGTTTTGTGTGGGGTGTCCCTGCTTATGACAGGTGGATTGGAACTAAATGATGTTAAGGTCCTTTCCAACCCTAACTATTCTATGATTCTATGATTCTATGATAGAGCTCAGATCTGCTGCCCAGCCATAAGCACTCATGGATTCCCTAGGGTTGTGAGACAGCTCTATGGGACTGACAGGCACCATACAGGAGCTTTGAAGGATGTGTGTGTCCCTCCTACTAGAGACCTGGGAAAATCTAAAGGTGTCTCTGGAGGTGCTCAGCATTATCTACTTATATCTAATCATACAAGCAAACAGGTTAGGCAGAGAAGAGATTCAGAGCAGCCCTGCCAAGAAGGACTTGGGGGTGGTGGTCAATGAGAAACGGAACATTAGCCGGCTTCAGTGTGCAGCCTGGCAGTGTTCAAGGCTAGGTTGGACAGAACCTTGGGTGACATAGTTTAGTGTGAGGTGTCCCTGGTTGGAACTAGATGATCTTAAGGTTCTTTCCAACCCTAACTATTCTATGATTCTATGTAGATTCTACAGTAAAAACCTGCCTTCTGGAAATCATTCCTGAAGAGAGAAGAAAACAAAACATCCTTCTGATTTGACCAAATCTGGAAGAAATCTATCTCAGTTATGCTTAAAAGCAAATGAGCATTGGGAAGTAAAACATCTCCAAAGAGAACGAACACAATAGCAACAGATGCAAAGAGCTGTGTGTCTGGAGCTTAACAGCAGAAGTAACCACCCTATCATGAGACTCAGAGTGTTGTTTTGTGGTTTAGGAAAAGCAAGTAGGTGTGACCAAAATGACTGTCCTTTGGGAAGATGGAGTCAAAGGGCATATGCTTGAGAGCCACAAATATGAGCTATTCAGAAAACAAACAAAGACCTCTAAAGTAAAATGTGCAGGTGACTGAAAAGGTCACCCTGTGAAAAGCACAAAGAATGAAGCGAAGGAAGGTGATGAGGTGTGCTTGAAACAGTGGCCTGATCTCCTGTGTAAGTGCACCAGATGAGGAGCAATGTGGGTCAATAGATCCCACACTGAAGATGGGATCCTCCAAACTCCTTTAATCTGCATGAGGTGTTGGGACACAGCTGCTCATTTAATGACTAGAAATGTGGGTAGGTAATGTGTTCAAAATGTGCTGGTTTCTAGAGCTGTGCTATTTTAGCAATGCAGAATGGCAAGACTTTGAAACAGATCTTAACATTTTATAAGCTGAAAAAGGGAAGCAAATATTCACCCCCAAATTGGAGACCACCTACTTACTGCAGGTAAGGCGAGCATTTCTTCAATAAACTCAAATGCAAGCAGTGAGCCACCCTTTTGCTTCTATAATTTTTTTAGTGTGTTTCTAGTGAAAGTAATTTGGCTTCAGAATGGGCCTGATTCTCTGCTTTCTCTAACTGCTATTGGGATAAAGTAGTTAGATTAATCATTCAAGGAGTTTCCTCTGTCTCTCTGTCAGCTGAAAGCTTTCTGCTCTGATATTGTGCTCTCTGATTCCAGCTCTAGGCAGTGCTACCTCTTGTTTCTTTTAAATCCTTTCCACGCTTATGTGATCTGCTGAAATCAGACATTCTTTTTCAAACCAAGTTTTATACAGATAAGGTGAACTGGGTTCCACTCAGACCTGCCAGCTTGCTCTAGTATGCTTGCTTTTCAGTGAGCTAATTTATTTTCTTAACTCCCAACTTCTTTCTCTTTCTCTTTCTCTTTCTCTTTCTCTTTCTCTTTCTCTTTCTCTTTCTCTTTCTCTTTCTCTTTCTCTTTCTCTTTCTCTTTCTCTTTCTCTTTCTCTTTCTTTCTCTTTCTTTTTCTTTTCTCTTTTCCTTTCCCTTTCTTTTTCCTTTTTTTTTCTTTTTTCTTTTTTCTTTTTTTTTTGTTTATCCTTTTTCTTTTTCTTTTTCCATACAAACCCATCAAACTGAAGATTTTCTATTCTCTTTCTTCACTGTGGGAGACCTCACACAGGCTTGCCTTTGAACTCCGCAGCAAGGAAATGCATGTAGCATCACAGTTTTACTACAGCAGAGTAAAATCTCTTCAACCCAGCTCCTGGTATTCACCTCCTTTAGGATATTGAAGTACCTCCTTCCAGAGGTAAAAGACAGAGACATGAAAGGTCTCTCAAAACCCTTAATGTCCATTGCAAAAATCATTTCTTGAATAATTCTAACAAAGTTGGTTCAGTAAGTGAAGCCCATCCTTGCTTTTTTCTTTTCTGAGTTAAAATTGAGGAATCAGGAATTCAAATAGGATAGTTACCTATGAGTAACCAAAAGCCAGTTTCCAGAACCCTTTTTTTACTGAATCATAAAATCAACTAGGTTGGAAAAGACGTCTTGTACTAATTAAAGTGCTATTTTGAGAACTAAGTGTTGTAAGCATTGACTAGGTCATGTTTAGTCAAATTTGTTTTGTTGTGAATGCTGTGACTGATTTAGATTCTACTCTATCATCTTTTTGCTGATGCTTTCATGTGACCATTTTTTGTGCTTAAGCTTGTTTGGAGGATGTCTTTTCTTGTGATTCTTAGCAGTTCATAAAAATAAACAACACGCAGTGTGTTTGTTTTTGTACAAACAGGAATATGTACATTGTATGGTTCTGTGTAATTGCTTTGGGCGTAGCTTTAGGAGTGAATAGTTAAGACAGAAGCAGATGATGAAAAATCTGTTTAATCTGCTTGATTGTTTCAAGCCAAGTAAATACAACTAAGCAGGACAGAAAGGGGATGACAGCTCTTTGGTCTACCCTCCCGGTGGTGTTTTGTGTGGATTATGCACCATGTCTCAAGTATCAGCAGTGTGCCCACATGTTACAGTAGGAGAACCACCTTCATGGGCAGATATAGCATTGTACACATTGTACAGCCATGTAAGTTTGTCCTTTCTAGGCTGTTTCAGACAGATGACTCTTTTCAACAGTTGTGCTCTTCCAACACCCTTAGAAGGTACACTGATTTCTTTTGCAAGATGATTCATGAGATGGAACTCAGCAGTTTCCCAAGACCTCTGGTAACAAAATTGTGAGATTAAAAAACCCAACTGAACTTGCTATATTCTTTACAAATGTACATGCTATAGCAATAAATGAATGCTAATGAAATGGAAACCAGTGATTTCAGTCTCTGCTCATGAGTGGTAAAGTATCTGAATATTTATAGTAGTATTTTATCTGAAGAGCTGAGTATGATTTGATGGAATACAGGATAGCTTTCTGGAACCACTGGGCACCCAAGTAACTGAACAAGCATATCATTAATTTGAAGGTAACTTTCACATCTAGGACTGTGTATGCACAGGCAATTACTTGCATGAATGCACAGAGGAAAACAGAATGCAATGACTGCTAGGCAGCCAATACACTTGAATGATATTTATTTCCCTCAGACAGGAAGTCATGCAGCTATTTTTAAATCTGTGTCCATCAGCAGTCAGACATAAGGGTCTTTTTTTGAGAAAAAAAGAACATGAAAAGATTTAAAATATATTGAAATTTCCCACCTCTATCTCTGCTGCATCTCTTTCTGTCAGAGGGTTTATAGGTTTTTCCAGCCTAACGGCAAGAGTCCAGGAGTTCTTTCCAGAAGTCCTGCATTTTAAAAAGGTCCCTATATAGCAACTAGGCACTCAGTGGATCTTTCACTCAAGTGTTATTATAGCTGAAGTGTAGTCCATCTCTTGGCAAATTCCAAAGAAGTTTACTAATATTTAGATACTAGATGATAGTGATGACAGTCAGATGACAGCAGTTTGTCACTAAAGTTGTCACTACTCTCTGGAGTACTGGACCAAGAGGAAACATGGGTGTATGAACTGTTCTCTGTTAGCTACAATGAAAATGAAGATTCAAGGATTTGCTCTCTTAAACGTTTCACATGGAATATACTTCTGGGTTTCCCTTCTGTTTACCACTGTAAAAGAAAGCTGAGCAGGTTATGAAATCCTCGGGCTTTAATTTGGGCAATCTAGGTTCATTTTCTATCTCTAGCACAGACAGAAGATGGGATTTTGAACAAGTTACTCAAACTTGATTATATAGTAGTAACTGTGTTTAACATATATTTTAGGGTAATGTCTTTAACTTGTACAGCCTGTAGCACAAATGGAAGTCTGTCTTTGAGAATTACCTGAAATTATAGGAGACATCTGTAAAAAGAACTCCCTATGGTATCTGATATCTTGTTTGTGTATGTATACAATATCTATGTAGCTAACTAATAAACAGCGACATGATAAAGAGGAATAGCAAAAAGATATGGAAGAGCCATTTGAAAGCAGGAGAGGGAGGAGGTAGAAATGAAGAATCAAAGGAAAAGACAATAGATTATAGAGATCTGGGCTGATCACTAAATTCTTGACATTCCTTACGCCTCAAGTTTAAATACTTTCCATTCATATGACTGATGTCGAGGGTGGAAGGCAAACCATCCTTTGCCCTGTGTGATCAGAATGCCCCTGCTCTGTTTTGTGTATTGGTTTAAATTCTTATCACTGCAAAAACATTGCTTAATTTTTAAGAAAAAAAAACGGATTATTATCTTTGTTGAGTTTGTGAGAGCTTCAAATTTGCAATAAGCACCCTTATATCTAGTGATTGGTGGATACCCAGAGTCATGTAAATAGGACTGTTAATTTCTTTTGCTGTTAACTTCTAATTAAAAAAACCAAAGAAACCCCCCTCCCACCTTCTCCCACTTCCCACAACCAAAATCACTCCAGCCCACCAAAAACCAAAGAGCAAAACTAGAGGACCTTCCCATGAATTGTGCAGAAGTTTACCTGTATCTCTGTCACAGTACTGGCATTTATACCAGAAGAGTTTACACAGTGCAAAGTCTTACAGGGACTTTTTAGTGATAGCCTGAATTTTTAGCACCCATTCTTGTTAGTTACTGTATGGATTTTGGAGAACAAGGGCCTGGAAAGTTTCTGGATCCTCTCAGTAATTGAGAAGTGCTACTCAACATCAAGGTATGTTGCCTGAAAGTAACAGCTCTACTCAGATGTTTCTGCGGTACCGCATTGTCGCTATATTCCTCTTGGGGAGAGTTATGAAGCCACTCTCTACTCAGGCCCTGTACTCCAATGACTGGCTGCAAATCTGTAAATCTGAATTATGCCATACAGCACTGCACTATCAGACATGACAAGGGAATCGATTGCTCCTAGAAGAACAGACTTTCAGCACAGCAATGATCCCAGAACCTGAAGAAAAAAGAATGAAATTATTAATTCTTTTTAAGTGTGCTCATTAAAAATGGTTGGATAGTCTGAAATATGCTGAAGTTAGGAAGACTTAGGAATTTTTTTGGTGAAACATGTTACATCAGAAAATTCCAGCTTGTGGAAACAGAAGTTCTCTGTGAGAAAAAGACTGTTTAGCTGAGATTCCTAATGGGATTTTTTTAATTTTATTTTATTTTTTTTTAATTTATTTTTTTTTTTTTAAGAATAGTTATGGAATTGTTGAAATATCTTTCTGGAAGCAAATGAATCCCTTCTTCAGAAAACATTTTAATGGATACTCTTTCTTAAAGATTTTCTTGAAGATTTTTTGTTCTGATTTGGGATGCAAAAGAATTCAAAATATTGAAAAAAATTTATAGAGTAACAAGCCAGGTTTAACCTGTTTTGAAGGTCCAAGCTCCCAGATTATCTGATGACTAAAAAGTAAGTTTTCTTTTCAAGCAGGCTAAGTTACCATGTCATATTTCTTTATGTATATTTGATAATTCTGTTAAATATTTTAAATGAAAAAGAATGTTTTCTACTAACTGTCTTCACTTTAATGTTGCTAATTTCCTGCCAGAGGCTTAGAGAATTTGCTTGCCACTAAGTAGCATTTATTCATAGTTGTGCACTGGTAAGTTAATTTTACAGTTTTCTTAAGGATTATTATCTTGTCACACATTTGCTTAAAAATCCATACTAAATGAGTGATCATAATTCAATAGCAATGCATTTTTTGTGATATAGGTAAAATCCTTAAAATCCAGCAAAGAACTTGGGCTAGTCATGGGATATGTACTGTCACACACCCCTGCAAGTTGCAGAGTTTCTCTTTCAGTCTGGATTTGGAATCTATCACTTAATGAGTAGCTCAGTAACTGAGTAAATCCAGGAGATGTGAGATGTTATTAGTATCATGTATCCCTGTCCAAATGTAAAATATGTACTTGTGAGGACACCATGTATTAGTTGTTTCTGTGAAGTGCACATTGCTCATGTAGTTACTTAATACACGTCTTGCAGATATTGATAAAGAGGAACTTTCATATATTTGAGTTCTTAGTATAGGGTATATTAAAAAAAAAAGAAGAGACTTCTTTTTCCTTCCTGCATGATGAGGGTCATCAGAGCTGGTCCAGCATTTCTGTTTAAGAAGCAAAGTAAATAAAACACAATCCCTGGAGTGGGTACCTCTGCCATGTTCCCTTGGAAGGTTCCTTATTGGACAGAGGTACTCTCTGTCCACATATAGAGCCTGGCGATCACACACACATGGGGAATGAATTCCTGCAGACTTTATAGCCACCTCTGCACAATAACAATAAATAATGAAATAAATGCAGGGCACTTTTGCTGCTTGGTTCTCAAAGCAGTCCACAGACCACTTAAACAGTAGTGCATTGATTTTTCTCACCCTTGGAATACAGCGATCCTGTGTCAAAACATGGCTGCTGTTTAAAAGCACATAGCAAAATTACACAGTGTTTAGGACAGGAATTAGTGTGTAAAAACTACAGGATATTTTCAAGGATGCAAAATATAAGCATAATTGTATATGAATAATTTCTTTTTTAATGCATTTCTGTCACTGCTCTTTGACTTCAGAAAACTTTTGCAGGAAAAAGCTGTGCTGTCAACCTTTAGTTGCTTAGCCACAGAACTTCTCTTGCTCTTCTGTAGTCACCTTCCTTTTTCTGTTTTTTATTTTTAGTACTGAACTACTTACCATTGTTCATAGCCACAGGGCAATCAATATCAGCAGTTGAACCTCATCAAAGCTGGAGAAGCAGTTGTAGTATTGTTGGACAAATCAGTTACTTTTATCAATCTAGATGGATACAAGTGGTAAAAAAACAGAGGATGGGAACTCCAAATACCATAGTAAAGAGCCTGACCCCCAGCTCTGCAACTCCAAATACCATAGTAAAGAGCCTGACCCCCAGCTCTGCTTGAACAGCCTGCACTGAAGTCTGTTCTTTCAGAGTTTAGCTGCTCTTGGTATCTAAGCTAGGCTGATGGAAGTCTTCTGAGCATGCCTTTCTCTTCTGTGACCATGCTTGTGAATGCACTCTGCAATCTATCCCTCCTAAGGTGGGTTTGAGTATGTGTCACACATACTATTGAACTTCTTTACAGATGTTATTGCAAGCCTTTAGCCCTTCCGTCGGAGCTTTAGAGGTACTACTTAAAAGGCCTTATTCATTATGTCTTCCTTGATCCAAAGGTATTTCTGTTTGCTCAGATAAAATGCAGGTGCTTTTACCTGGAATTCCTGCTATCTTTTGGTTCTTCCACATCTATGTTAATATTTGTTTTTAGTGAGGCCAGAATTGCAGTGATAATTTCCTTGGTTTTTATTTTGCTTTTTCATGTGTGCATATCGATCACAATTATTCAGTTTATAGGAAGATGTCCCAGTTTGCTTTCCAACATGTTCTTGCCAATAGTAATTTATAACTTTCCAAAGCTTTTAAATCCTGCATTAGAAATTTGAATTTGAGTACTTTACTTTTTCTAGTACTGAGTTACCTCGCAGCAACATGTTTTCCACTGGCTCCTCCCTTATTTATAAGAAACCAATGGAAAAAGCTTAACAAACTTGATAATGTTTATTTTTTTAAAAAATTAATGGGACAAGAATGTCCAAGACTGAGCAGGCTAACTCTTTCCTTTGCCTTATCTCATATTTTTCCTAAACCCTAAATTAATATCCTTGATAATGAATGCTCTATCATTGAATGCTCAGAAGCAATACACTTTAGAGTCTTGCTTCAGATAAAAATGTAAGATCTTACTGATTTGCATTCCCAGCAGTTTAAAGATGCAGGGTTTGGGTGGTTCTTTTCATGGTAAGCTCTAATGACACACTGTTAGAGGAGCTACTGTGTGTTCAGTAGTGAGGAATGAAGCTCTAAAGGTCTGGAAGTTTGGAAAAGTTCAGATGCCTCAAAATGCTTGGATTCCTCTCAATTTTTTTTCTTAGCTGTATAAATCTACCACCCAGCTGTCATCCTCTGAGGAATTAGCAAAAAAAGTGTATTTATAAGACAAATCGTTTGGCTGATGGAGAGAAATATGTTAGCAATATTTTTTTGATTCACATTTGAAAGTAGAATATTTCTTCCATTGCAGTCAGAAGTCAGGGCTGCAAGTAGGTTCTTTCCAGCAGACTTACAAAAGCCTTTTTCTTTCTGCAGGCATTTAGCCATACCACCGTGGGCTGTGATCTTGTCAGTTCTCATAAGCTAGTAACACCAATGGTAACAAAATACTTTCCCTCGTTGTAGGATGTACATTTCCATGAATTGGGTTGGTTCATCTCATATATGAAGTGTCAAATCTTTCTTTCTTTTTTTGTTTTTGTTGAAAGCATGAAGAACACTGGAAGAATTTTGAGCAGTTTTCTTGCTGTTAAAAGCGAGTCATGCAAGGAGAAGCCATTTCTCATAACTGATTCAGTAATGGCAAAACCCTGGTGAGCAGAGACATAGCCTGAAGCACCTTTCTCTATGGTTGTCCTCGTATAGCAAGCTGACTATATGAGACTGGATCAGGCTCAAAGCATGTAAATGAGCTGGTACAAGGTTTTGCAGTGCAAACCCGCAACTGGATTATTAATGCCAAAAAAGACAAACTAAATGTGCACTCTCTCTCTTTGCTATATAAGCTATTATCATTCAGGTGGATTTAAAAGGGCTTTACAGCCTAGCTCATTTATACAATGTGCTAATGTGTGTTACTTCTCCTGTCACTGAAAGCCAGCCACTTACAAACTAAAATATGGCATCAGTTCAACAGCATGTAGCAGCAAACTGCATTATGGCAGGCACTGAGCACAGCAAACATCACCAGCTGAAGCAGCACAGAGAGCAGCAGGAGGGAGAATTCAAATTGCACAGTGTGTATTTAGAATAGGACTTGCAACTTGAGGTGACTTATGGAAAAATTACCTGGGATGTCAGTGATCAGTGAGCAGGCTGAGCTTGATCCTGAGCCTCACTTGGAAGATGGCGCTGCTAATGCTGCAGCATTCCCTGGCACCAAAGGAAAAGAAACGTTTTACTATGTCATTAGCACTACTAGCAAAAGAAACTGAGTTTTCTCCTCTTAAATAGACCCTGCAGATATAAGTAGAGTTCAGCATCTGGGTTCCTCTGACAACTCTATTTTCCTTGTGTAATATTTCGATTGGCAATACTTCTTTGAATAGGTGGGTTATTAGAGATGCATTTTGCTGCTCTGCAGCAATAGGCCTCCCTTCCTGTGAAAGCACAGTATTATGAATGCAAAAGACTTTTCTTGCTAACACCGCTGAGAGGATGGAAGTTCTGGTGGGAAGACTTCCAAGTGAAACTTTGGCTTCACTCAGCTGGAGTGGCACAGTCTCTGTACTAACAGCACCTTCCCACCCCTCCCACCCCCCCCC
>NDXB01020501.1:22078-35806 GCA_002631895.1 Agapornis roseicollis
CCCCCCATTTTTTTTTTAACCACAAACTTCCCCATGTCACAGCTCTGTGCAAATATTTCCCATATGTCAGCTGGCTGATCCTGTAATCACTTAGGGCTGGAGTGTAAGTTACACAAGCAGAAGCAAGCACACAGATCTCTGAGTTGTACAATTCTGTGATTCCATGGGATTAAACTATGGTGAATGGAACTGATTTTTAAATTAGAAACTTTCTCTTAATAGCTGTGTAGATTCAGTGCTAGAAGAGCCATTATTTCATCTCCCACTTTACGCCTAGCCAACTTAGAATGTCTCGCTTGTGTTTTAATGGTGTCTCTCTTGCTGTTTGCTTTCTCCATTTGCTTTCATTTCTATCCAGTGTGCTGTCATTATGCCATGAACTAGATTCTTTTGGTAAGAATTATTTTTTTTTTTGAAGATCTAGAACATGCATGGCATTTCATAAACAAATTAATTAATAGTGTACAATTAATAGTGTAATCATTTATTTTATATCTGTAATACTGCTCTTCAACTGACTGTTGACTGTAATGTTCTGGACAAGGTAATAGCCAGAGAATGTTTTGATTTTAAGGAATTCTGGGAGGCTTTAAATTAATCTTTTCCTTCAAGATGGTAGGAGCGCAGTCCTCAGCACAACGCCGACTGAATATGTGCTGGCATTCGTGGGAGTCAGAAGAAATATCATGGTGTGGGGACTTGGATTTTTGAGACTTCTTAAAAAGAAATGCTCTTCAGAAAAGAATGCTGTGAACAGCCCTGACTGCGGGTTTCAGTCTCTGCTCTTGTGTGTGTGTCTGTGTGCAGTGTTCCTCTGGTACCCAGCTACACCGTGTGGGGCTGGTGGGTGGGCAGTGAACTGGGAGGAGACAGGCAGGATGCAGGCTATGGTGCAGGGGGCAAGGAAGACCCTGCTGCAACTGTTAGGAGCAAAAGCTCTGGTTGATGGAGTCACCTTCTCCCAGCTCATCACCACTTTTAGACTTTCTGTGTACCCACAAAGATCTAAAAGTATCTTTGCTGACAGTTTTACTGACCAGTCTTTACACTGGCTCTAAGAGTCTGTGTGCAAGCCATACACTTGCCCCTTTTCCATCTTGATTTCCTTTCCTTCATTTCCTATCTTTCTTGGGTTTCTGCACTTCCAGTTTATTTTATTCTGTTTTAATTTGCCTCCTTTTTTTTTTTATTTTATTTTTTTTCTTGGTATCTTTTTCTCTTTTCTCTCTCTTTTATTCCCCAACATTTTTTCTTTATACTACAGTTGCAGACATGGACATTGAATGCTGCAGACAAATAGAATAAAAATGGTTTCTACGTTGGATTCCTGTTAGATTTGTTGTCTTTCCTGACTACAATTTTCTCATTCACAATTCTATTGATTTTGAAGGTATATATTTTGCAATGAGCAGTGCTATGAATGAATCCATCCTACAGTATGTCATGAGCAGATCCAGTCACAAAGATTGAAGCACTTACTCGGTTATAGCTGACAATAAAGAGGTTGTAAATGTGGCATTCGAGTTGTACTGCTTGGCTGCCACTTTTATGAGTCTTTGTTTTCTTCTTTTCTCCTTCTTCTGTTTCTTTGTTTCTGGAAGTACAAGGGATGCAAGCTCTCTTCCATGGTTTTGGACCATATTTTTACCTGATTTACCTGATTGTGTGAAGGGGTTTTTACATTAGAGGTAGGCTCTAGCCTCATCCTCAAGATTTAGAAGGAAAGAAGCCAAAGCCAAGAGGCAACTTGGCAGAATTTCTACATTATTAGTCACATTGGATATGAATTGGCTGAGCATGCCCCTGACAAGAACACCCACCAACATGGACCTCTACATGATGTGAATTTTTAAGCATGGAAGTGCCTGCAACCTTTCCTCCTCTGGGTGTCTGCCACAATCCAGAAAGTTAGTGGATTTGGCTCAAATAAGGGTCACCTAAGCCAAACTGGCTGTACCAGTTGACAAAGTTTGTTCTATGCTTCCCCCCAGGAAGATTTTTGAGTGTTCCTGAAGCTTCTTTGGGGATGACTCTGAGTTTAGTAGAGTTTCAAAGTGTCAGGAGAAGTGCAAGTTGCTGTGCTTGGGAAGAGAGAGAAGCTCTCACAGAGAACAGTAGTCCTTGATCATGCATGAAGGTGCAAACTGCATCTCCCTGCACCTGCTGGAATAAAACTGGCCTTAGATGTTCTTTTTTTAAAAGCTTATTTTAATGTCTCTGTAGCAGCCCTGTAGAAAAATATATAGGAAAATTAAACTCTTGTTGCCTTCAGTTGCAAGGGGAAGAAGCAGAGCAATTCTTTACCATACTTTACAACTCCGAGTTATTTACTATGGCAATTATTTCTGGGAGTTCAGAGTCATTTTAGGATTTTTTTTTTCTATTTTTTTTTTCTTTCTGGCAAAAACCTGCAGAGATAAAAATGGCTCCTGCCACACTGGTACAGTGGCAACCACTGCAAAGCAAAGTGCTCCCCTGAGATGTGCAACTCAGCAGTTACCCACTGAGTGCTGGACCAGCTATGGAAGGAGGAGGAATAAAAGGTGATATGAGTTAGATTTACGCTGATGTATGAGGTGAGTGCAGATTTTTTGCTTAGAAGTTGCTAGAAGGTCATGGTATTTTACCAACTGAGATTTATACATTTGAAAATGAACCTCCAAATGGGAATGTTTCCAAAGTCTAATAAAGCAGAGCTATGCTCATACACTGACCTTGGCAAGCCTGCAGGTAAGTTCCACAACTTCTACCACCTTATAAACACTAAGATGGGTTATACAGAAAAAACTATAGAGGCTCTATTTAGAGACTTATGGTAGCAAGTAGGCAGAAAAACTTCAAAACCACCAATTTAATTTATTGAAGGTCTCAACAGGAATATATAGGAAAAAATTCTGTCTTCCATTGCAAATATTCCCCCAGCAACCCAATCTACCTGCCAAAAATATGCAGAATTTAAGGCGAGGGGTGGGGGAACCATGTTAAATTTACTCAGTAATATCACTAAGTAAAACTCAAAGGATGAGTGTGAACCTGAATCTGTATTTTACTTGATTAGCTCAGCAAGCAAGCACATGGCTGAGATGTTTTTCAAGCTGTACTTTGCCATTTATGTAATTGTATATCATGGTTATAGACAACACAAAAGAACAGGCACTAGGATTTAAGCACACTTTTTTAAGTTTTCCAGCCTGTCTCTGGGTTGCATAAAGGTTCCTTTTGTGGGTCCAGCTTGGGAAAACACAGGTGAGATCAAGAAGTTGTTCCTAGTTCCAATTGAAATGCAGATAATGCCATTTTAGGGTTCAGAATCTTTACTTTCTGGGAGTTAGAGCATGCCAGAAAAAAAAATGCAGGCCAGAAGCAGAATCTGGATTGCCCCAGTTTCAGAAACAGCAAATCCTACCATCATCTTCCCAGGTTGCCGGTGCAGCAGGGCACCATAGCTCTGTGCTGGCTTTCTGCCACTCCTGAACTCTAGGAATTTCTAGAGGCCAATTTATACTGCCTTTGCTATATTGGAGCAGTATAAAGAGGCCACAGTGAGTGATGGAATTATTTACCTGTGTAGTTCCAGAAACTGACAAGAATCACAGTCCTCACACTCATTTGTAATTATTCGTATTAAACTATCTTTAGATTCCTCACTAAATAATTTTTGGAAGTGTGTTTTTTTCTTGCATTGTTCTTCCAGGATCAGAAGAAAGCCAAATAATATTTTACAGTAGTCAGGCAAAATGGTGTTATTGATTTTAGTATATATTGTGATATGTTGTGGGTTTAGACTTTGTAAAGCCAAGATGTACCTATACCTCTGGTATATTTCAATGTGCAAATTACTAAAAACGGCTCTTGTAAATAACCAGGTACTGGTAATGGTGTTATTGTATTTACATGCAGACTTCTGCTGTAATAAACCTGAAAAGCTACCTCCTTCATGGCTTTTCAATTTCTATTTGCCCCAGAGATATATAATATTTTAGCATGAATGAGAGATAGAGTGCACATTGTGATATGAATAAGCATGTATGCTCTTTGGGGCTGCCAGTGTGTTCTGCCTCAGCAGAGCTGCTGAAGGGATGTGATTATGAACATTATCCCAACTGCAGGAATTTTTGTTACATTATGTAACTACTTTTTTTTTTTCCTGAATTTTCCTTATTGTTTTTCTAAAAGGTTTTGGGTTTTTGTTTGTTTGTTTGTTTTGTTATGTTTTTAACTTAGCAAAATGCAGAAGAGGTTGCTGTTCAGCTTAGAAATCTATCACGTGCAGCTCCAACAAACTGGTTCATGCTTTAGGGCTGGGTTTAGTTTCTACAAGTATGGTTTATTATGCAAAACTGATTGGCGTTGTGGAGTCTTGCCAGTACTACTCATAAAGTGGACTCTCACCTAACATAAACTTTTTAGGGTTTATCCTACATCTGCAGTTCATGATTTGTGGAACACACAGCCCACGTACTAGGGGATGCATGGAACTCCCAGCTGGTTTTATTAATGTAGGTTACTAGTTGTGTGTTGGAAATCTACTTTTGTCCACGTTGAGCAATGTTTTTGCAATGATTTTGGCTTGTCTAGGAGCAAGTCTTCAAAATGGTAAAATCTATACTAGAGTATATTAATAGGAAAAAAACCAAACACCTCTGCATAATTTGTTTTCCAAGAGTCATATTATTGCTCTTGCAAAGGAAGCATCATTCACCAGATATTGATCCCTCTTCTCTGGTTAGAAGGACTGGTCTTCCAGTTTCATGAAACATTTTCTGGCACAGCAAGTAGAAACCTCTTGCATTTAAATGTAATTGGCCTCTCATGAAAAGAGAGAATAGTACCAAAGAGTCATGTCTGGACTCCGTACCTTTTAACAGGAAAGAATGAACCTTCCCTCTGTTTTAGTATGTGGGGGTTTTTTTGGTCATTGTTGTTGTTTGGTTTTGTTTTAAATTCTTACTCAAGTTATAAAGCCCACTTTGAGAAGGAGATGTTACCTTATTCCAATGCTCACTTAAATTTTGCTGACTATATTGGTTTTGTATTTTGTGACTCAGATCTTCACAAATTTGTCTTTTGCCCAAACTGCGTGGATGTAAGCCCATAAATTGGAGTGGACATGAGTAAGCCTCAGTGTGCACCATATGAAGCAACCTGGGACTATGACATGTATCACTGCAGATCTGAGTTTGTGCCTCTCTGGAGAGAGGACCTGCCAGGTGCAAATCACTGCTGAAATCACAGCTCTCCTGTGGTACTCTCATTCAGTTCACATCAGGCAGACCAGGTGAATACAGGGTCCTTCCAGAAGAACACCAGGGAAGTAAAAGGGATATTTATGCAACATGTGCCAAGGCTGACCTAATTGTATAGAGGATGCAGTACTCTTAGCAACAGCTTGGCACTTTGTGTACTTAAAACCAGATCAGGTTTTCTTTCAGGCTTTAGTATATTTTTATATGCATGCCTTGCTAATTTGCAACACAAGCAAAACCTTTATAATCATAGAATCATAGAACAGTTAGGGTTGGAAAGGACCTTAAAGATCATCTAGTTCTAACCCTCCTGCCATGAGTAGGGACACCTCACACTAAACCATGTCATCCAAGGCTCTGTCTAACCTGACCTTGAACATTGCCAGGGATGGAGCATTCACAACCTCCCTGGGCAACCCATTCCAGCATTTCACCACCCTAACAGGAAATAATTTCTTCCTTATATCCAATCTAAACCTCTCCTGTTTAGGTTTGAACCCGTTACCCCTTGTCCTGTCACTACAGTCCCTAATGAAGAGCCCCTCCCCAGCATCCCTATAGGCCCCGTTCAGATACTGGAAGGCTGCTATGAGGTCTCCTAGTGGGATGGATTGATGTTCCCCTTTCCAGGGCACTTTGATTTTATTCTTAGAGTACAGATATGTAGGAGCAGGAACTTTGAATTGCATGGTTCACTATCTAATGTGCAATATACAACACTTATGGAGATATGTCTGCTGTAGACATCCACTATGATTATAGTTAATTGAATATAGAAATCCAACAACATCAGACTGAATGTTTCAGGCTTTGGAGGTAAAAAAGTGTCACAGATGTCACACTTCACACCAGTTTTCTCACATGTCTTCCTGATACAGTAAAATTTCTGTAGACATGTTTGCATATGCTGTCTATAAATACAATTTTACCTTGGGAGACAGGCACTCTAAAACTGAGAAGACTAATTGCTTTTGTCCTTAGGGATCAGGGAGATAGTTCTACCTTCTCTCGAAGGGTGCATCTACATTAGTAATTTAGTGTCTGGGAAGAGTCACACACCTACTTTCCTGAAGATGATGTGTGTAATGAAGTTGTGCTATGAACTGAAACTCAGCTGTCTGTGACAGACAAGGCAGCACACCATGTCTTATATTGCATGTATTTTAGCTACAGAAGTCATACATGGATCAAACTTTTTAAACATAAATTGTATAAACTTTAGTGAGAGTTAATTAATTCACTATTGCTGAATAAATAAAACTACTGAAAAACTGTTGTCAGCGCTTGTGAATGAAGAATAGGATATCTTGGCAAAGCATTTGACAATCTGCAACATTGCTTTCCTGGGAGTGAATAATTATTTTTTACCATTTCCAACATCACATCTCACTCTTCTTAATCTTTCTGACAAAGTTGTTTTGTGAGAGATTAGAAAGAAGACATCTGAGGTGGGTAGGGTGTGCTTCATGAAAAGAATCATGGGACAGGTTGAAGCTGTGGATGTGTCAGAAAGTTCACACCCCTGACGGGGAAGCTGCTACTCAAACTTCATAATGAGGATCTTTTTCCCTGTCCTGACCTCTCTCCTGAAGTCTGGCATTTGTCTTTATAGCACATTGGTCAGTTCTTCAGTCAGTATTTCCTCGAACGTTTAAAGCTCCACTTTAAAGGTGGAATTCTCATCCTGAAGATGATAATCCGTCATCATGTAAAATGACCACGCTGTAATAAGATCTTCTTGCAGGGTGTGAATGTGTTATGAGGTGTCAGTCTGCAGGCTCGGGTCATCCACCAGCTGTTACACTGCACAGGTTGTATTTTTTTGCAACATTTGGTGGAACATTTCAGGACTGTGGGATTATCTGAACCAGATGTGAAAAGCCATCTCCCTGACACAAGTGTGCAATTAGTCATAAGTGATTACCCATGACCCCTTGTGTGCAAGGGGAGGGAAACTTAGGGTTAACTGCTGTCTGCACCTCAGCTGAAGAGGGCTATAAAAGTTCCTCTTTTTTACTTCTCAGTCTTCAGCCACGTATCTGCTGCTTCTTCTTGCTTTTGGGATTTTTCAGGGACTTGCAAACCAGAAGAAACCTCAGAGAAATCTGAGTCCTCTTTGGAAAACTGTAACAGCAAGTTGTTGGGAAAGAGACCTGAGTCCTAGCTTTTCTGCAGCTTTGTCATTTACAGTTACAAAGTCAGTGTAATATGACAGTCTCTCACAAGAGAAGGGACCGGATCTGTTGGCTCAAGGGCAAGGAGCAGATTAAGGACCTTCCTCTGGCTAGATAACCCTTCACTTTTGTATGAAGCAGGACTTCATTTTGAGTTACCTCTGCTGCCAGCATCTCCAGTAACATGACAAAGGGAGAGATAAGAGGCTCTCACTGGGGCTTTATCTGTCAACATCAACATCTTAACTCTCTCTGGAAACTGATCAGCAGCCAGCACAATTCCCAGACTACTGTTCAAATACCATCTCTAAGAGCTAACACAGCCCAGCTAAGTTTCTGGATAGATCTAAGAGGTAGCTATGTATCTGTAGTGTTCCTACTGCGGTGGGCTTCCTATATCTGCTGAGACATATGTTTGCTGATATAACCGAAGAGGTGATTTTATAACAACATAGAAAGCTTTGTAAAAATCCAGATATATAGTTGTGATGGCATTGGGAACTGTGTGAAACCTTTTCTTATTTAGAGACAAATGGAAATCTCAAATGCTTTTGGCAAGCTACATGTTAACTTACGTTCTTTAGTTGATTAATGATTTCCTTTTCTAGGACTGGGGTTCATCTTTACCTCTCCAGTGTGATTTTCACACCTGCTTTCCCTCAGTTATGGCTGTAGGCTATAAATGGGTCAGAGGTCTACATTTATTTATGAAAGCAAGGGCCACAGCTCAGTCACAGTAAGGGAAAAGAAAAAGGTAGCTGGTGTTACATAGACTTTGAGCAGCAGGTGGAGATATAAGCTCCCACAGATTGCAAGATATTGTCGCAGAAGGTAGTAGTCAGTCAAGGATGACTAAATCGTGTTCTAGCTATGTTATTCTTCAGCCAAAATTGCCTCAGGTTTATTAACACTGAGCCCTAATTGCTAGTTCGTGCCCGTGTCCCTAGCACAGCTAATCAACAGCTAATGCAGACTCACACAATGTGGGGGAATTGAGTGGTACCATCTGCTTTCTGATGACATTCAATGAAAGCAGAGCTACTCTCTGGCCCTTTCAGAGGACCAAGGAGGCCAAGGAGCACAGAACAAAGCAGATCTCACATGAAATCTTCAACCAGAAGCACACCAGTAGCCCAGGACTGGCTTTGGAAAACGAACAGACCTTTACAATTTTGCTGTGGCTAACAGCACTGCAGCTCCTAGCTGTAGCATTAGGCTTTCACCAACAGCTATGAGGATGGTGCCAACGGACTATGTCTCCTACCTATTCAGGTCAATTGCACATGGAGAATAATGCCTTGTGAGAGATGTCTCATCACGGCTGCTTTTCTGGACACTGGAAATCTGGATTATCTGAAAGATGTGATGGTCTCTTAAGCATAGTGCCTTTACGGGACACTGACAGCCTGCCTTCCCTCAATGAGCCATTCAAAAGATTTGCCAGCCTATCTCCTCTCCTCCTTCACCTGTCAGAGTAGGGTATAAACCACAGCTCAGCCAGTGAAGGCTTCCAGACAGTTTTGGGCTCCCAGTGTTGGCCAGGCTCAGACAAAGAAGCTTTGGCATTTGTCCCCTGGAGAAATATTCTTCCCTTCAACAGTGGTCAGTTCTTTCCAAATCTGCATGGTTTTAAGTAAGAAGCATCTCAGTTTAGATTTAAGCTTTTCTTCATCTTTCTTGAAGGTTTTTTTTGCCCTCAAGCACTCACCATCATGACTGGGCTGTATGAAACACATTTACTCCTTAGTTTCCAAGCACTGCCTTCACTGTAAAATTTAATGGACATCAAGGGAAGGATATTTGTTGGTCAAACAACAATTTTTCAAGATTTATAGTTTCTATCACTCCTGGTTATGACCTTACCCTCCATCCCAGCCACTCTTCTCAGCATGCAGCTGGATTTTTCCAGTTTCATGGTACACTTGAAGTTCTTCAGAATTCAGTATTCATACTGAGTCCTGACAAAGCATTGAGTGTTCACCCGAACGTTCAGATAAATATTAGACCATAGCATTGCCTTCCAGCTGGAGAAAAAAATCAAAATAACCTTTGGAGGTAAGGTCAACCCCATCCAATGCTTCAGCTGTGGCAGCTCTGGACTGACTGTGCACCATTCTCTGCAGCTGAATGGCTCCAGGTACAACCTGAGCAGGGGACAGGCAAGGGTTGTTGACATCTATATGTGGACCCAGTCCTTGGGCAGCAAATGAGATGCTCTTCCTGCAGTAAGGGATTAGTGTGAGTGAAAGAGAGCTCTGACTGTAATTTCCCTTTGGCAGCTTAAGTCCACACTTAACTTTGAACGGGGGAGCAGGCCTGTGGAAGCAAAATGGCCTGTTTGCTTCCTCGCAGCATGATACATACTGAAGCCTTGTGGGATCAGCACTCTTGTTTGGGTTTCTGTATTCCTGCCAGATCAGGGCATGTAGTTTGGACCATAAAAGAAATAGAAGCTGTTCACAAGGCTTGGATCCAAATTTCCACACCATCTGCTGTGTTTGGAGATCAGTGTGGAGTTTTGAGCCTGCCATAAAAGTAGAGGGAAAAGAAAGTAACATTTAATAAAGAAGTTAAATGAACAGGAAAAATAGGGAATGAATTCAAAGCATGTCCATGCATGTTCTTGGGTATCATAAAGTAGAAAGGGAGTAGTACTAAACAGAGTAAAAGGACAGACAAGGCCAATGGAACACTAAAACCCAGGTAAAATTATGCCAGTTTTTAGTGGTATACTGAAGTTGACCAGGTCTTGATTTAGAAGTTAAGATTAATGTCATCTTTGGCAACTTGTGGCTCCAGGTGCTGGGGACAGAAAATAGGAATGTGGCAGCTCTGAGACCCTCTCATGTACCAAGACAGTGTGAGCACCCAAAATCTCCTTTTTAGGACACCTGAAGATCTCAGTTTGAGCCATTTGTGTGTCTGGCTGGAGAAAATCAGAATATGCCTGATGTGAAGAACATTATATTTGGGTAATGGGGCTGATTTATATAAACATAACACATTGGTAGTGAATATTATCATGATTAGGATTGGGAATTGAAGAATTAGCAAAAAATGCAATACAGTAAAGTTTACATGAAGAAAATATTATCTCTGTTACCCTTTTTAATCTTACTGCAGAAAATTGCCATCAGATGAAATTGGTATACCCTTATATATTACTATTACTATACACTAATTTGATTGGAAAATAAAGGTGGTGTGAATCTTATGGTAATTCTTAACAGCCAAACAAAGAAAAAGATTAATGGAAACATCTATATGTCATTCCTTAAAAGCCAAATCAGGAGCAGAGTCATGGGTTTCCTTCTGAACACCACGTCCTTATTTGGAGCAATTTTCACTGTCTTTCCAATAAAATTGGGAATGTGCTTCAAAATTTTAGGTTGCCAGTGTGGCAGCAAGAGGTTTAAATACCATTAGAGCCCTCTTTATTGAAAAGAACAAGTTATATTATGTACTGTCAAACCACAGAATGTAAATGATGACTGAATCACCTGGCACTATCTCTTTAACTCAAGACCTGCCATTACCAAATGTTTGGGGTGGTTTTATTTTTCTATCTTGAGGGTGCTGCTTCTCCAGTGAGTTTATTTTCCATTCTGGTTTTTGTTGTTTAGGTAGGTGCAGTAATGGCATTCCCAGGGCACTACTGGGGAGCACTGGCTTCTTTTCTGCAACAGGAAAACAAAAGCTATTATGAAGCTGAAATCTTATTATTGAGAGCACCTGACATTTGGGAAAAATTTTTATGAGGCTAAACATAAAATACTACCATGTACAATATTTCCAATGTTTAAGGAGGGATACGTATTAAACAATCCGATCTTTAATCCTTGGTATTAGATATTTATTTGTTTTAGGCAATGAGGGGTGTTATTTGATCTTTTCCTCACTGCCATTTGTCTTGCAGTCTACACTTCAGATGCACTGAGGAAAGATTATGTTCCTTCAACACCCAAATAAGCTTTTTGTTTGTTTGTCATGGCTTTTGTACAGCTTTCAAGCCTGAATTTCTGTGTGGGCTTAGGTAAATTTCTGTTCTTGAAGCTAAACAATGCAGTAATAGGCTTAAAGAATTCAAGCTATAAAAACACCACCTTTTTCTTGTGCAGCAGTTAATCTACAAGATATTTAGGAGCATGGTGGACACACCTTTGAAAGATAATATAAATAATTTGGTAAAAAGTTAAATGAATGTAAAATACTGAAATAAGACCTTTAAAATGTTCTTTGCAACTCCTCAATATGTGATTTAGAAACTTTGTTAAATAAATACATTAATGCATGCACACACATCTGTGGCTTTCTAAAAGCTATAGGGATTGAATACTTTCTCTGTTGACAGTATTTGATACTCTCCCTTATATCTTCTTCATCTTTAACTCATTAATCCTCTCCACGCTTCCCTGAGGAAGGGGAATATTACTTCCATTTTATATGTAGAGAGCTGAGGTAGGGAGGTATTAAGGCCTGGGCTCATAAGGGAATTTCATGGTATAAACCCCTCAGTTATGCTGATAACAGTGGGACTTGGATGCCTGTGTGTCTGGGGACCTCTATGATCTCCACTGAAATTTTTTTAGCCAAGAGAACCCCACGAGCTTTGCTCAGGCAGGAAATTGAAGCTGAGATTACACAGGGATGTTAGGTTAGTGCTGTAGCCATCTGGTAGCATTTCTTTTAGCTGCTTTCTCCTTTTTAGCTTCCTACTTCCCAGTCTTCGCAAGCTCATATAGGCTCATGTAATGCCTACATGATGAGGTTGTATGAATAGGATAAGATCTTTTAGTTTGCTGCACATTCAAGGTAGCTTTAGCTCAGTGTCTTGACTTTGCAAAAAGGATCCTATCAGGTACTTGGCAACCAGTTTGTGCCAAAAGTTATGGTAGGAGACTAAGTAATGGACAGCATAAGCATGTTACAAGTTTCAAAATATTGACTACTGCTGATCTGCTGATCCTTTTCCAAACAGTCCTTGTCCCGCCCACAATATATCAGGTAAGTCATGTGGGTAAAGTCTGCTTAAAAAACATTTTTTTATCTGTTTAAAAATATTTTTTAATTTTTCTTTGCAAATTTTCCTCTATCTCCACATTCTGTAAGTGAAAGCTGTCAATTGCATTAGGAGCTTTTACTCCTTTACTCTGACAGATTCACAATATAAGTTCTACAATTCCTTGATTCTTTCCTGGGGAAGCATAGGAAAGATGATATTTTGGATTAGAAATCCCAACAGAAGTAGCACCATTTCATTATTTACATAGATTAAGCTAAAAACATTTGTCATTAGGAGCGCAAGAGGTAATTTCCTGCCAGAACACCCAAACCTTTGACATTTTTCCTTCAAAAATCCTTAAATGTGTGGTAGGGTATCAAAGCCTTTTCTCTACCATCATCAGCAAAGGTCAATGGTTTCTGACAGATGCATATTAAGCCTGACTTAATTATGACTGAGTGCCACAAAGTTTTATAACATCTGTTATCCAGTGACTAAAAGTGGCTATTTCTTTAAAGGACTAGAAGATGAAAATGACAATTTTAGTTGGGAAATCTGAACTGGCAGAAGAAACAGAAAAAAAAAAAGTTCTTTTTTCCTGGAATATTTCTAGTAATTGCTATAATTTTGAACCAACTCAAACTTTAAAAATTCCCACACGTGGCCTTGACAAGGTCAGCAAGGCTTCAGTAACTTTTATGTTTCCTGCATGATCCCTGCAGGTTAAAGAGAGGGCCTTGCTGCAAGGAGGCCTCACTGTAGAATAAAAGCTTTCCTATAACCCTGCGGAGCAGCTGCTCCTGGGCTGCTATAACCAGTCACCAAAAAGCCTATTTTCATAACTGGAGCAAAATCTACCTGTGAGATCATTAAAATGTCAGATTGATCAGGTCACGTAAACCATTTCACAAATAAAGGTCCTTGCTTGGGCTCCAGTATTCTAGAGTAGAGCCTGAGTATGACTGCTCTGCTTGGGCACAGCTTGCAGCCACTGCATCTTATGCTGTATTGATGTTGCTACTGACCATAATGATACTTGATTATCTTTTGTGTTGTCCTGGGTTCAGCAGTTGCAGTCAGTTTTTCTTCTCTTTAGTAGCTGGTGTTTTGACTTAACCCAGGAACAAGGCTGATAAGGCCGATGTTTTTGGTTGTTGCTGAGCGATGTTTGCCCTGACCAAGGACTTTGTGAGCCTCATGCTCTGCCAGGGAGGAGGGGAAGCTGGGAGGAAGGAGGGACAGGACTGTACTGACAGGACCAAACTGACCAAAGAGGTATTCCATACCATAGCACGTCATGCCCAGG
>NDXB01020501.1:36245-47944 GCA_002631895.1 Agapornis roseicollis
CATGGACAGTGGGATTGAGTGCGCCCTCAGCAAGTTTGTGATGTCACCAAGCTGTGTGGTTGGGTGGATCCGCTGGAGGGAAGGAATGCCATCCAGAGGGACCTTGACACGCTTGTGAGGTGGGCTGATGCCAACCTCATGAAGTTCAACCATGCCAAGTGCAAGGTCCTACACCTGGATCAGAGCAATCCCAGGCACAGCTCCAGGTTGGGCAAAGAGGAGACTGAGAGCAGCCCTGTGGAGAAGGACTTGGGGGTGGTGGTCGATGAGAACATGAACATGAGCCGGCTGCAGTGTGCGCTTGCAGCCCAGAAAGCAACCGTATCCTGGGCCGCATCCAAAGGAGCGTGACCAGCAGGGCCAAGGAGGTGATCCTGCCCCTCTGCTCTGCTCTCAGGAGACCTCACCTGGAGGGAGCACTGTGTGCAGTTCTGGTGTCCTCAACAGAAAAAGGACATGGAGCTGTTGGAACAAGTCCAGAGGAGGCCACAAGGATGATCAGGGACTGGAGCATCTCCCATATGAAGATAGGCTGAAAAAGTTGGGACTGTTTAGCCTGGGAGAAGAGAAGGCTGCATGGAGACCTCATAGCAACCTTCCAGTATCTGAAGGGGGCCTATAGGGATGCTGGGGAGGGACTCTTCATTAGGGACTGTAGTGACAGGACAAGGGGTAACAGGTTCAAACTGAAACAGGGGAGGTTTAGATTGGATCTAAGGAAGAAATTCTTTGCTGTGAGGGTGGTGAGGCACTGGAATGGGTTGGCCAGGGAGGTTGTGAGTGCTCCATCCCTAGCAGTATTCAAGGCCAGGTTGGATAGAGCTTTGTGTGGCATGATTTAGTGTGATGTGTCCCTGCTTATGGCAGGGGGGTTGGAGCTGGTCCTTAAGGTCCTTTCCAACCCTAACCATTCTATGATTCTATGATTTTTAGCTGAGCAATTAAATGTGAATATTTTTTAAAAGTTGACAATTCAGTGTAGAAGCCTCAATGAACGGATGCCAGACATGAAAATGTGAGTCAGCAATATTACTATATTAAGGAATTGTACTAGAGTTTTAATGTCTTGGTTTTATATTAAATCACAGGCTAGATTACAAATGCCATGTTTGTTGGAAACCCTGCATGCCAAGAGAGACCTCCTTGGCTGTCCTTCATGTGGCCACATGTGCATATGAGCCCTGGTATCTTCAGCATTACAAATTAAGAAAATAAATATCCAAAAACTCAGTAAAATATTTGCATGGGAAACATTAATTTAGGTTGGACAAAATAGTACAAGTAGAAGTGATTGGGAACAATAACTTAAGAAATAGCAACATTAGGTGATTAAAGTCAGGGCTAAACAGGTACTCTGGGTTCTTACAGTGCAACCCACAGCTCTGTGTTACTTCAGGCATCTAACATTGAAATAGAATGCTGTCAGAAGAGACCAGCAGCATCCAGCATGCTGAGGCAAGGACTGAATAACTGGCCTGTAGGAAAACACTGAATAAATAAGTCAACTTCAGCTCAGTTCTCTAGAGGCTCTTGTGTACCTGATTCTGGGCAAAATTCACAGCCCTGCCCCCTTCCCTGGAGATTCTATCCAAAACCACAAATGAGGCATTCTTTCCCTAAAAGCACATGCCAGAAGAGACAATGGTGCCTGTCTCCCACTGAACAAATAGAGCTTTCCAACTGGAGATGGAGGAGATCTAAATTCAGAGCCACACTGCAGAACAGCAGGCTGCAGACACTCCCTTAGACATGAACAGAAAGGCACCATGTGCTGTTAGAGGGACTGTCAGAAAGTACACAATTATGTAGATGTTCCATAGTTCACAGTGGGTCCAAGGATCCAACCAAGAATCCTGTCCCTACTCCAGTATTTAATACACAGCCAGATCAGTAAGTTCTTTCTTTACAATATGAAAAGAATGATTTTTCCTTCCTGTAAATGGTTTAAGCAAAATTCCTTACTATGCTATTACACAGAAGTCAGGTTATTTTCTGTCAGATGCCAACAGTACCCTTTTCATTCACCTTACCAGAAATTCCCAGAATGTAGGTTTCAAAAAGATCTAACTGGTGACTGGCACTGCATTGGTAATAATAATCACAGAATCATAGAATAGTTCGGGTTGGAAGGGACCTTAAGATCATCCAGTTCCAATCCCCCTGCCATAAGCAGGGACACCTCACACTAAACCAGGCCACACAAGGCTTCATCCAATCTGGCCTTGAACACCACCAGGGATGGAGCACTCACAACCTCTCTGGCCAACCCATTCCAGTGCCTCACCACCCTCACAGCAAAGAATTTCTTCCTTATAGCCAATCTAAACCTCCCCTGTTTCAGTTTGAACCCGTTCCCCCTTGTCCTGTCACTACAGTCCCTAATGAAGAGCCCCTCCCCAGCATCCCTATAGGCCCCCTTCAGATACTGGAAGGCTGCTATGAGGTCTCCACACAGCCTTCTCTTCCCCAGGCTGAAAAGCCCCAACTCTCTCAGCCTGTCTTCATATGGGAGATGCTCCAGTCCCTGATCAGCCTCGTGGGAAAAGGGAAGTTAGCCAAAGTGAAGAAAAAGCACCTGCTCTATCATATGACAATCATCCAGATTTCAAATCAAATTATGCTGCAAGAGGTTTTTGATCAACTCAAAGAACAGGAACTGCAGTAACAAACAGCAGCCAGGACAGGCACATTTGTATTAATGTACAATGCAGTAAATCCTCCAATAAGCTACACAGCCAAGGGAACAACCCTTCATGGTGTTATATCCTTGCCTCTGCATTAGACTAGTGTGAATTCATACCCTCTCTGGAATTTTCCAAAACAAAAGGGGAAAAAAAGGTTGTGGTTCAACAGCAGAACAAACAACACTAGTTGCAACGCTCTGTCTTTTACATTCTCTAACCACCCACACACAATTCTTCCAAATTCCAGTTAATTTCCATGGCCACACATTCCTTTCCTCCTGCAGTTCTCCACCAGCTTTCCACTAACATTCCCTGTTTTTCTGGAAAGGCAAAAGCATACACAATAAGTGCTTCTGAATGACACTGTGCTCACATTATTTGTTTGTGGACAGCCACCACTCTGGATGTTCTAGGGTGTGACTAGGGAGGCAGTGGTCATGCAGGGCACACTCGTGAACTAGTCAAAGTGCTGAAAGCCAAATGATATTTGCACAGTACTGCCTTTGTATTACTGACACTGGCTCATGACTTGAAAAAATTCAGGGGGGAAGAGGAGGCAGCAGGTGAGACAAATGGGTCACCTCATCACCCAAGGGTACTTTCCTTTAAACAGCTGCAAGGGCACATCTTCACAGGTAAGTCACAGCTTCCCATCCACACTTGGTCTAAGTTTCAAAAATGACTGTCACTGACTACAGTGGAACTGAGAGCATCCAGCACTGCTCACAAATCAAGTGTCACCTCCATAGTCTTACTGAGGAACATGACAAAAGAAGAGGATGGAAAACACAACACAGTGAATGACAAGGGTCAAAGGACGTTTCAAGAAGACTGAAGTAATATGCACTTCTGTGTCCTTTTTACCCATGCTGCAGAGTCCAGGCCACAGGCACTACATATGTACATACCATAAAGAAACTTGCCTGGAAATCCTGAGGCCAGTGACACTTCAATGGAGAAGGCTGACCTTATTTTCCAGGATGGTAACAAAACCAAGCACTGAACTAGGCTCCAAGAATCACAGGTTTTAAAAGGCATGTTATTGCATTGTCCTAATTAGCCATGTATCTGCGGAAGCATGTTCTCCATATCATAGCCACAAGACAAAGTGAGTGACAACACATAATACACCCGGCTAACTATCAGTCTGTCCAAGAATTGTGCAATGTTTCTTTTCCTGAGGGGATGCCTGTACAATCAACATGTTGCCATGTTCACTCAACATGAGACAGAGCACTGAAATCTCTTTGACCAGCATGATATGATCACATTTCAAAGGTTCACAGCTAACATGCTCCTGATACCAGTGATAACACCAGAGGTTGGGCAGATTTTGAAATACACCGGTTGTCAAACAACTATACACAGAAAGGTGATTGAAAACATACAGAGTTAGTATACTACAACTGAATTCATCACTAAGCTGCAATTCTGACATGTGATCAAGAATGTTAAGGGCTAGGGGAGGTTTTACACTTCCCTAAAGATCAAACAGCAAGTTCGCTGGCAGTTTGGATCACCTACACAGCTCCATGAAGGCTTTCATTGCTGTGGTCTTATTAGCTATTCCCCAAAATTATTCTTTAGAGATTACATACTGTCTGGTTTTTTTGCCTCCCAGCTTCCAGTTCTTATTCTTGTTCTGAGACTACTGCAGCCACAATTTCTTCTGGAGTTTCCAAGCAAAGTCACAGACATGAAAATGCTTCCACAATGGAGCAAGTGTGTAGGACAAGTACAACCTCAACTATTCTATGAGCCTGTGAGATGTTTTGCCAGACAGGGATTGGGCCCAGAAGACCGCGTGAACTCTAGTGAAAAGCAAGCTGTTATCACACAGTCGTGCTTGATGTAACTGTTTTGTTAAACGTCCCATTTTCCCAACATTTTTACTTATTAATCCATCTAGGAAGGTTACTTGGTCTAGAAACATACTCTCATGCTTTAGAAAAAAACAGCATCTTTTCTTCTATATGAATATATTCAGAAATACAGTCTTTGAAGATGCTTTAACTGGAAAAAGTGGTGGTTTGAAATAATCAGATGCTTCCCATTCAGGACTAGAAAACACAAGAGGTTTCTGCTTCTAGGCTGCTTTACTCCAGTTGATTGAGGACAACAGACCTTAGCCAAGTATTTTTTTCTCCTAGTTGAGTCTCTAGCCCCAGATGCTTTACACACCCTTACACACCACTGCAACCTTTTCTAGTTTGTCCTATGCTGTAAAATGTTGCATGCAGATACCATACCATAAAATAACACTGAAATAATACCTTCATAAGCTCAGAAGGAAGGTATTAACCATCAGAATTTACCATTAATAAACAAACCACTGCATTATTTCTACTGGGAAAGGAAGAACCATTATACACATTTTTGAGATACAAAAATGTCAGGTGAAGGAAAACAAAAGCTGGATTATTCTGGGCTGTGTACATCATCTATATGCCATATACAAATATGTCTTATTTTTGTATAAATGAATTCAGTAACTTTGCAAGCAAGGGGACAGTCAAACCCACAACCTTCTGAATAAACCAGTGTCTAACTTACAAAAGCCATCTTGAAACCACAGTAATCAAAGGCTTAACAGTAACGAATGGTTTTGAAGATCTGTCCTCCTCTGCATACAAGGCCTCTTCCAAAGGCTGCTGATTTAAACTAGGAACAGGCAGTTTGCCTGGTTTTCGTTTGTCTAGTGAGCTACAATTCTCTGTGAAAATTAGACATCAGGAATCCTAATGTAACATGTTGTTAGAACATCTAACATAAAATGTACATATCTACCATGTGTCTCATGTTGTTCCATAACTCCAAATGTAACTAATGCTTAAATTCTTAAGTCATGATTACTTACCTCGTTCTCATAAAGCAAAACAGTAAGACAAGATTCCATCCTTTCTACCCCTCCTCCTTTTTATTTAACATTTTAAAATGAAGCTTTTGCCTTGAAAACAATATATCAAGTGTGAAAATTTTAAAGACAGTTGCCTCAGTTTTACCTCCATTGTTTGGCTCTTCGTGCCTTTGAGACTCCATTCTTGGTGTGTATTAACCAGTTTTTAGTGTGACATACATGTACTACCTTGCTTCTAGTGTGGTACATGTGTACTGCTCTTCCATATCAGCAGCCCTCTGGCTGGCCCTGCTGAGTACATTCAGCAACTGGCAAGTTCACTTTTACAACTAGGACCCACCTTTTAGGAGGAACTGTATTCCTGTAGGTGAACATAGGAATTTGAAAACAATCTTCTGGGTTTCTGAGATAAGAACAATAAAACCCCCATCACTATTACTACAGACTAAATAAGCCTGATACTGACATCAAAGGAAAGGCATCAAATATGTAACTTTCAGCTCTAGAACTAGTTGTAACATGGGAAGATTTACACTTTTCATACTCCTCTACAATGTTTTTAGGACTAATAAAATCCACTCCACTAACTGTTTAGCACTCCAGTGGACTCTGACCTTTGATAATGACTGCAACTTTCAATGAGATGGAAGCTTGGTCCTATGTAATTAATGACTTCAAAATGGAGACAATTCACAGACATTCCCTTAAGAACTGAGATAAAATACTAATTCAGAATCAGCTCGTATTCCCTATTGTATTTTTATACTATCAAGTATCCACTAGAAAACAACTCTCCTATCTATACAGTACCCTCAAGTTAAAACTTATTTAGCAAAATAAAAGTTTCTTTGAGATGTAAACAGAGCACTTGAAATAGCATTATGAATTATGTTTTCCTTCTATGTGAATAGAAGCATTTGTAGTTTCGGTCAGTTCAAAACAAGAGAAATGCTATGAAGGTGTAACCTACTGACAGCAGCATACCCATGGTTCCACCACCTTGAATAACATTAGGAAATTACAGTAATTTCTAAAAATTTCAACGCAGAAATCACGATTCACTCCACAAACTCCTATCTCTCAGCCTTTGTTTTTCAACAGCATATACAAATATTCACCGCCTCAGTCTGGGGTTCACTCCTAAGTTCCTGGCCATACCGGCCTTGCCTGGGTGTCTGGGGACAGCTCCAGTTCCCCAGGGCAATCCCTGCTCTGACCACAAGATGATGACAGGAAGAATGGCCACTTCATTTTCCTCAAAGACAACGTATCAGAAATTTAAGCATATTTAACATTGGCAAAACATCTTCTCTTAAGAGAATATCCTCCAGGACGATCTGAAGGGCTATTTTATACAAACCTTGCTAAAATACCAACAAAACATGTAAGCAGAACAGTATCTGATAAATTACACTGCATTAGTCTGGACAGTTCAATGTGGCACAAGTATGCTGATAGTTTAAAGCATTTCCAAAACCTACAAAGTGTTTTTATTTTTCCTTCACAAAGGGGTTTTTTGAACCACGTGCACACAGTTTCATATGAAAGCCTAACTGCCTAATTACAGGAATGATTTTTGCACTTGGGTACCGAGCTGGTATGACATTTGAATACAAAAATAGCCAGTTATGCTTTAGACTGATTACATTAGGCAAACAATAGATCTGTTCAGAAAATTAGTGGTTCACAGATAGGATGAAAAAACCTTATCACGACACACTTGCTCATTCACTGTGTTCTCTGTACAGACACCCCCCCTTGTAGAGATACTCTTAGGACAAAAAAAAAAAAAAAAAAAAAAAAAAAANATCTGTTCAGAAAATTAGTGGTTCACAGATAGGATGAAAAAACCTTATCACGACACACTTGCTCATTCACTGTGTTCTCTGTACAGACACCCCCCCTTGTAGAGATACTCTTAGGACAAAAAAAAAAAAAGAAAAGAAGAAAAAAGCAAGAAAAAATGCTAAGAATGTTATAAAAATGATCTAAAGAAAACCATTCAGATAGAGATTTGTGACTACTGCTGCTTTAGCAGAGGTTAAAATTTATGCCTGTATAACACTGCATAGAAGATGCATTATGATGAATGCCTGCCTTTCTGAAAGCAGGCTATGTACAGCACACTGTCTGATACAATGAACAAAGCACCAGCTCTCCATGGCTGTTTTTGAACCGTTAGATATACAGTTACAAGTGGAGTTTGTAAGATTATGTTAATTAGATCCAGTATTTTAATAGGCGGCCACATTTTCGTTTATTCTGCCTTCATTTCTGAGACTGCTGCCATTTACTTTAGGATGTGCTCTGCAGTGTTACTGGTGTTAACAGTGTCTCTGTGTATCTGGAACAGTGACTATTTTCATGCAACAAGAACACAGAAACATTTTAAGAATTTTTCTGAGCAAATCAATCCCTTACAGTTGCTTAGAAATGGTCAGAAGTGAACCTTCATTCCAAGGGTTTTCTGCTTTTATTAATAAAAAACAGACTTCCACTATATTCTTTATTTTGCCTCCATACAAAAATCCTCTGGAATCAAAAGCTTAAATTTAAATAAAACCAAATGTGTTCTTAGACAAAAGAAGGGGACTGTGACTACTGATGGTTTTTGTCTCCATTGACCCAAAAAAGCACAACATGTTAAGCTAAGTTGGTCTGCATGCACTGAGCCAGGTTCTATTTCTTGCTAGTAAGACTGTTTATAATTAAGTAATACAACATTAAAGGGTTTTGTTTCTAAACTGAACTTGTCAGCATTTCCAACATACACAATTAATGACATATTGTTGCACTCATGCAGAAAATGTCACCGTGCATCTAATCATCAGGTGCCACAATTAAAAAAACAAATACTACTTGAATGGTTATCTGAAAATTGTCTGAATGATTTTGAGTGTAAGAAGTTTAAATCTGAAAATCTTCACATTGGTTAGACAGCTGGAAAAAACTCTTTAATCTGTACACAGGCTAACTTGCAACCATATTTTACAGATGCGCATCCCCAATCCTCTGAAGAGAGCACTGTACATTATGAGAAGTCTTTCTACAAAACAACCTGTTCCTGCAGAAGCAGATACCAAGTTACTTTCTAAGCACATAAAGCTGGCTCAGATTTCCCTCTCCATTTTATTAACAAAATGCCTCATGTGCTAAATGTGTAAGATCCAGTTTATTATAACAGGTTTGCAGATCTCCCAGTTTCTGATGCAATTAGGAACACATTTTCTATTGCTGATGGTGTACCAACTTAGAACCAAAAGGGGTGAAGAATATAATTCTGGATTCAATACCCAGAATATAATTCATGGACACAATGGCATAAGTAAGTCCTGAATTCTCAGTCTAGTCTGAAATTATTATAGGAGTAAAACCCATATATAAGAATCATTACATGTGGACCAGCCATAAGGTATGTGGAATTAGCAAAGAGGTGACTACAAAGATAAAATACATAGGAACATTTCTACAATGCTTTCTACAGTCTAAACAACACACTGTTCAAAAGAAAGGCTACTCAATGTTAACTCGGCCCAATGCTAACATGGGCCTTAGTAGCATCTTAAGAAGAGACTGTTCAGTATCTGGGCATTTTGTCAGATGTAGATGCTGGTTCAGATCATCCCTGTTACCTAAATGGGAACAGGTATTCTTACAGGCTTTGTAGTAGCTTCAGGCTACTGCCCCCACTTCACACACAAATGACATGAAAAGTGGATTCCAGCTCCTGGGGAAAAGAAGTAAAAAAAAAAGAAAATCCCAGCCCACTGTGACATGAATATTTCACATGTGTGCTTAACAGGTGACTGCTTAACAGACAAGTAATGCGTGTAGAAGAAACACCCCAAAGATAAACCAAAACCAAAGTAGGACGTAACATATGGTCTGGGGAGATTCTCAGAGTACGTATCAATCTCGACAACCCTGAGAAAGTCTTTCTTAGACCTGCAAAAACATAAAAGATGAAAGCAATGAAAATAAGGATTTGTTCTGCTCCACTGAGAGATCAGAAAATTCCCTCCCAGCCCCAGAAGTGAAACTTGCCTCATCTCCTTTAGTGTCACAGAGAAAGGAGCATTTTTACAGTTTCAGATTTAGCTTTATGCACCGCAGATGTCCCTCAAGATTTAAAGAACAGTAAGCAGTAAGAGCATAATGGATAAAAGAACTTGCTGACTGGAAGTTCTGGTACTATTTTCTCAGTTTAAAATGATTAATATTAGACCTAGATGCCTAAAAGTTAGTCTCTAGTTTAATCTCCAGTGTATTCCTATAAGTCGGTATCTTATATTTGGTAAATATTAACAAGTGCGTAGACTATAACTGGAAACAAGAGTTCCTGCTCTTATAGAACACTACTGGGACAAAGTTGTAACATCCTGTGAAAACTGTAAAATCGTAGGAATTAAAAGCAAAGTAAATCCTGAAAGTTGAGTCTTTAGAGTTACTGCAGTGCATTTTACGAGGATGATCAGGGGACTGGAGCACCTTCTGTATGTAGATAGGCTGAAAAAGTTGGGGCTGTTTAGCCAGGAGAAGAGAAGGCTGCATGGAGACCTCATAGCAGCCTTCCAGTATCTGAAGGGGGCCTATAAGGGTGCTGGGAAGGGACTCTTCATTAGGGACTGTAGTGACAGGACAAGAGGGAACAGGTTCAAACTTAAACAGGGGAGGTTTAGATTGGATCTAAGGAAGAAATTCTTTCCTGTGAGGGTGGTGAGGCACTGGAATGGGTTGGCCAGGGAAGTTGTGAGTGCTCCATCCCTGGCAGTGTTCAAGGCCAGGTTGGATGAAACCTTGTGTGGCCTGGTTTAGTGTGAGGTGTCCCTGCTTATGGCGGGGGGTTGGAGCTGGACGATCTTAAGGTCCTTTCCAACCCAAACCATTCTATGATTATATTAGGGGTATATGGCACTGAAAAGTATACTCAAGACTCTCCCCCTCTTCCTCTGCCTGCTCCTAGAAGGATGGGGAGGAGAGTTGAAAGAATGTAACTCCCACAGGTTGAGCTAAGAACAGTCCAGTAACTAAGGTATAACACAAATCACTGCTGCTACCACAAATAATAATGATAAGGGAAATAACAAGGGGAGACAATACAACAGCTCATCACCTGCCAACTGATACCCAGCCCGACTTCAGCAGTCATCTAACCCTTCCGGGTAACTGCCCCCAGTTTATATAGTGGGCATGACATGCTGTGGTATGGAATACCTCTTCGGCTAGTTGGGGTCAGGTGTCCTGTCTCTGCTTCCTCCTGGCTTCCCCTTCTCCCTGGCAGAGCATGAGACTCAGAAATTCCTTGGCCAGAGTAAGTATTACTGAGCAGCAACTAAAAACATCGCTGTTATCAGCGCTGTTCCCAGGCTGGAAGTCATAACCACAGCACTGCACCAGCTACTGAGAAGGAGAAAAAATGACTGCTATTGCTGAACCCAGGACACTGAACTACAGTCTGCATTTGCCTCTTGCCAAGCGCTGCAAAGCACATAAACCTATCATTCAGCCATGAATGTGCTGCTAACGTGCTTTGTTACATGGAAGTCTATAGCAGCAAGGCATGTTTCTGTGGCTAGTAACTGTTACTGGTGCCATGTGGAGTTCTACTCTGTCCCAGTGGTACACTGGTAGAACATACTCAGGACACATTTTCTAGCAGACAGGGCAGGTCACTGCATCCTCTTCATGGCCTTTAGATACCATGTTTAAATTAATTACAGAATGCATTACCCACATATATTAATCTAACCTCTTGAGACCTTGAGGGAATTGTGCATCAACATAGATTTCATGGTCTGCAGTCTGAATTTGCTTTCTGCAGTAAACCACCACACCACAGTATTCATTCTGATGAGCCTCTAGTTGGTATGAACAAAACGTATTGCAAAACTAAACTGTCAGTGTGTGAAGGGAAGATTTCACACCAAACGCTTATACCCTTCCTTTTCCTTAGCATTCTGTTAACACACTCATCTCTTCAAAAAAAGAAAATGAGGAGAAAGACACTTTATCTGTCCTATACTACATATAAAAATGAAATCCATTCATCTATTACCAGCACTCACTAGATATTCCAAATCTCTGGAAAAGCTAAAAAAAAAAAAAAAAAAAAAAAAAAAAAAAAAATAAATTTACAAAAAAATAAGAAAAAAAAAAAA
>NDXB01020501.1:56785-82338 GCA_002631895.1 Agapornis roseicollis
AAACTGGAACTTCTGGAGCTCAAGCCATGGGAACAAAAATTGCTTTGGAGGGGAAAAAAAAAAAAAAAAGAAAAAACCCAAAAGCAGAAAGCTGAGGGAACTTCCAAGCAAGTGGGACTGGAAGCACCCCATCAGGCAGGCAGGGGAAACGAGAATATTGGGGTGCAAGGGTGGAGAGCAGTTACCAACCAATCAGGTGTCTGAGAACAGCAGCAGTCTTCTCCATGTCCTACTCTAAACCCAAGTACACCATAAGTTACATTTAGCAGGCAACGTAAGGGCATTATGTCAGAATTCTGAATCTAAAGCATAGCAGTATTTTAATTAAGAATGGTGTGAACTGGAAGGAAGGAAGATCAAATCCAAGCATGTTTCAAGATACAATTCTTTGCAAGCCTTAATATAACTTCATTTTAACCATCAGCAATAATTTCTCCTAATGCACCTAAGCATTCTCTAACTGAACAGCACATTCCCATCAACTGAATCAAAGTAAGTCAAATTATAACCCTAGTAAACTGTGTATAAGTGAGAATTTGATAGTTATGTTACTACTTTATTTTGACTTCTGAATAACACATTAATGAAATGATTCCTGAATTCTTACAAAAGCATACAGTAAACCCCATATGATTTCTTCGCAGAACCATATAGATAATGAGCATGTACTGCAAAATGCTGTCTAAGATGGTAATACATCCATATCCTGAATGCTTTAGGAAATGCAATAACGAACTTGCTTGAAGGAAAAAAAATATTACCTGAACCACAACCATGTATTTTCCCGTTATTAACAGACAAAACAAAGGGTAACAAACGGTTTCCCTCTTGGAGCACCTTGTATGTGAGATCTCAATCACTAAACCTAATCAAAGCTTCTGTAATAACTCAGAAAATTAATAGAGATTAAACATGACAAGCTGGGAATACTGGGACACAGAAGACAGACTTTCTAAGATCACATGCCAGAAGGCTGTTACAATTCTATTCTAAGAACAGAGGTTTTCCAATCCCGAGCTTTTCTAGACGTACCAATCACTATCTCCAGTGTCCCTACTTCACTGGAGACTGAAAAAAAAAAAGGAAAAAAAGCCTCTTATGGTTGTGGACTGCTGCACTCAGACCTGGACAAACAAAAGCAAAGTCAGCTTCCCAGTGACCTGTATCATCTTGCAACATGCTTTTAGCTATGTGTTAGCAATTCTTTCCTGTCAAGACATGGCCCCCATTTCCTTCACTATGATTTTGGTATGTACCCCGCTAAGCCCTACTTAGTTGTCATCCAGCTCGTGCTGGAACACTGAAGCAATTGTGTGTTTTCACAGTACACATAAAAATCATATGAATAAATACTGCCATTTAGACTTAAAGAAAAATAAAAGAAGAGATGGCATTTTCTTGACCTCCATCCCTGGACTTCCCCTGTCATCCCCCCCTTCCCCCCCTTTCAAATACTTCCCACTCCCTAGAAAATTCAAGTGAAAATCTATCCCATGATTCACATTCCATCCTACTCATATTGCCAGTGTTAGATATGTTTCAGTCGTTCTGCAAAGGGCATTGCCAGAATTAAGTACATCCAGCCAGAGTTCTGTCCATTAGGTATTAAGACCTATTATTCCTGGGGTACTGTAATACTTTGTCAGAGCTGTGTCTGTACAGTTGCATTTGCAATTGCTTTGAGTGGACACTCACTAAAGAATAGTGACTGGAAAAAATGGTCCTAAAGTTGTGAGCTTCTTTTCACACATTCTACAATTTTCCTGCCTTGAGCAACACACGAGTCATTAAAACCTAACTGATGAAAATTAGAGGTTTCTTTTACCCATTAAATATTTCCTGATCTTTTTCTAACATGAAAGTCCATGACAACATTCCTTATACTCAGGGCTTTCAGGGGAAGATTTTCTCACAGCCAAAGTAATTATTACATATTTATCATTTTAATGCACCCGAAGATTTGGAAAAGACTTGCAACTGGCTTTCAGCTGTACAGACAATCTGCTGTGATGTACTTTCCACCTAGTTCCAGAAAGCCACAAAAGAAGTGAACAAAATCACCTCCAACAACTTGCTGATCAATTTTTATCACCACTGAGGTTTTGTGAAAGAAGTCCAGGGTAGGCTACGAGGATGATCAGGGGCTGGAGCACCTCCTGTATGAAGGCAGGCTGAGAACACTGGGGCTGTTCACCCTGGAGAAGAAAAGCTGCTTGGAGACCTCAGAGCAGCTTCCAGTGTCTGAAGGGGGCTACAAGGATGCTGGAGAGGGACTCTTCATTAGGGACTGCAGTGATAGGGACAAGGGACAACAGGTTCAAACTTAAACAGGGGAAGTTCAGGTTTGATATATGGAAGAAGTTCTTTAAATATAGTTAGATACATGGAAGAAGTGACAGGGGTGAGGCCCTGGAACAAGTTCCCCAGAAAGGTTGTGGATGCTCCATCCCTGGCAGTGTTCAAGGCCAGGCTAGACAGAGTCTTGGATGACATGGCTTAGAGTGTGGTGTCCCTGCTCATGCCAGGAGGGGTGGAACCGGATGGTCTTAAGGTCCTTTCCAACCCAAACCATTCTATGATTCTATGAAAAGAAAACGGCAGTTTTCCCTATGGGGAAAAAGCATGTATTAAGAGAGAATTCACAGCTGGAAGTCAAGTACAAATTCATCCTGATTGAAAAATTATATTCTAAATATGATTATAGTTTGGTCACCTGGAATTACATTTAACAAAATTAATATTTCTGATGGTGACATGAAATGCAAATGTATCATAGAAGAAAACATCCTCTCAGTCACTTTCATTTTGCTGTAGGTCAGACCTGTAGTGTTGAAACCAGAACAGGGAGGGTGGGGATGAAATTTCACAAAATTCCTCTAAACCAGAAGAAAACAATGAAGGCGCAAGTGATCAACTAAAGCAGTGCTTCCTAGCAAAATTACTATTTTGTAACAAAAAAGACGGATAAGTAGAACATAGACAGACCCTAATCAAGCTTTGGCTGCACTAATTTTCTCTCTACAGTGCTGCACAGCGTCCCTGTACTCCTCCCATGTCACCTGTCCTTGCTTCAATGTCTGTCCACTTTTCCACCTAAGTTCTAGAAGATACCTGCTCAGCCAAGCCAGCCCTCTACCTCCTTGCTTGCCTTCCCACTCTTCAGAGTTGTCTGCTCCTGCACTCTTAAGAGATGGCTTTAAAAACCAACCAGCACCCACTACCTTCAGAAGCAGACTTCCAGGGGACCTGACTAACCAGCTCCTTCAGCAGCTCCAGGTCTGCTCTTCCCATGCTCAGAAGTTTTGCTGGCAGTTTTTCTCCTGTCACCAAGAATTTGAAACAACTACTTCATGATCACTGAGACCAAGCCAATCACCAAACACCATGTGAGCCATGAGCTGCTCTCTCTTTAAACAACAGATCTAGGAAGGCACTTTTCCTAGTCGGCTCCCTTAGTACCTGCACCGAGAAGTTCCCTCCAGTATGCTCCAAGGAATTACATGAATCTGTTTATGTCCACTGTATGATCTCTCAGCTGACACCTTGGAAGTTAAAGTCATCCATAAGGACAAGAGTGATTTCCTCCAAATCCATGTACTTACATGCTTTGTGAGATAGGCAAGTAAAGCAGGAGGAGCTATGAACTAGCTCCAGTGTTTCTGTAAGCCCCTATCCTAGCTCAATTCCAGCATCACCTTAAGATTGCTCAGGGAGTCTACAGAGGTTTCCTAATGCTCATGTTTATACTTGGACATTACATCAAGTGCTAGCATGTTCTGACAGTGTCAGAGGAAATGCATTAACTCCACTTTGGTACTATATGTTTATACTTGGACATTACATCAAGTGCTAGCATGTTCTGACAGTGTCAGAGGAAATGGCCAGCNTCAAGTGCTAGCATGTTCTGACAGTGTCAGAGGAAATGCATTAACTCCACTTTGGTACTATATGTTTATACTTGGACATTACATCAAGTGCTAGCATGTTCTGACAGTGTCAGAGGAAATGCATTAACTCCACTTTGGTACTATATGTTTATACTTGGACATTACATCAAGTGCTAGCATGTTCTGACAGTGTCAGAGGAAATGCATTAACTCCACTTTGGTACTTGCATGGATAAAAGCTCCCATCTTGACCTGCAAACACAGCTTTGTTACAAGCAGTTGCTAGGGTCAACAAATGGAAGTCATACTCCAGGAAGAAATCAAACTGCTCCTTTACTGTGTTGTCCTTTCTTACTGTATTTTCCTTACACCTTTGTGTGAGATAGAGCATAAACACACAACAGTCATGGGTTTTCTCGTGTATCTTTTCTGGCAGTGGTTATGGTGCACGTGACAGGGAGCTTTTAGCAGCTGAGGGGTTTATTTCCTTCTGCTTGCAAAGCCACTTTTCCAGTTGTAATATGTAACTCCATTGACAGTTTATGGTCCAGAATTCTAGTGGGTTTGTTTGTTTAGTTGTTTACAATCCTCAGTTACAGATTAGCTTGTTTTGGGGTTGGGTTGGTTTTGTTAAGAAACTTCCACTGCTTCCTGTTTTGTTTTTCAGTACCCCAAACTAACTCATTCACTTCCTACAGATTTTTTGATTCCCTGAATTGAATGGGAAACATTTCACTATGGAGGGCTCAGAAGAAAAAGCCAGCAGTTTCCAGTAGGTAAGCTCATTTTACTATTTTCTCTACAGTTACAAAATAAGCTTCAAAACAGCTGTGGAGATGGACATTCTCCTTCAGACTGGGGGACTGGTCCCAAAGTGTTGGCTCATCTCAAGCTTGTGGCAAGATGTTGACAAGTGTTTCATTCCTCTTGCCACAACTCTCAGTCATTTGAGAAGGCCCACCAGTATGAATTAGGAAGGGTCTACTCACCATGATCCACGTAAACAGAAATACAATGTATGCACGTACGTGCTTTCCAAATGAAATTAGGTATTAATAGCAATAACAATTCTGTTATTACTGTTTTGTCTGGGGATGGTAGGGACCTGGACAGCTGCCAGAAAAATGCTAGCAAGGAAATGTATTTGTATACACCTATTTTCCTAAATACTGGGGGGAAGAGGGGTAGAGCTAGATGATCCTAAGGTCCTTTCCAACCCTAACTATTCTATGATTCTATGATTCTGTATGTATATAAACATTTTATTATCTCACAAATCCCACTCAAACCTTTAAATTACTTATGGGGGTAAATACTATAAGAGTTCAAGAACACTGGTCACAGGCACCCAGCACTTACTATCATGTTCCTGTTTATAGCAGTTGTCTAGATGTTAGCACAGCTCTTGCATTGTACTGAAACCAACAAAAAGGGGTATTCACAGATACAGCTCATTGCCTTTTGTCAGAACAAAGCAACAGCATAGGAACTATTTCATCATTCTGCTGGGGGGAAAGAAATCTAAAAATAAGTACTGTATTTTGCTAAACAGTTAGTCAGCTGGTTTTTTAGCAACCTGATCACATCCAAGACATTCAAACTCCTGTAGAAAAATAGAAGTGATGAAGGCAACAATTAGTTTTACTGTAACATCCAGTACAACAAATCTTAAACAAGTACCAGGGCTATTATTCAGCATATTCATTTATTTCAAAGTACACTGATTATAAAGGACACTAATTCAGCTACCAGTTTTCACGGCACATCAGTTTGTATGAGCCTAGATGCTCTGCATGCAATTGGCCAGTAGGAATCTGTTAACCTGAAAAAGAAACTTACTTTCTCCTATGTATCATCAGCTGTGCAGAAGAGATATTAAGAAGAATCCGACCCACTTGTGTGTTAGACCTCCTCTTTCTGATTACACACGCTCATAAGGCAGAAGCAGGTTCCCACCCTCACAATGTCAAAAGCACACACTATACCATATATTTTAACTGATTATCTCCTGAATTAAGAAACAGGTACAAACGTGGGACTTCCTGATGGACAAGTAACCCACCAGACATCTTGTGACAACCTCAGTCACTGTTTCTCTTCAGGGAGAGGTCCGCTTTGGGCCAAACTTCCTTGTCTAAGCAGCTGTCAGAGGCCAATCAAAGGCAGGGTTTCAGGTTTTAGCACAATGAAGGAGCTTTGATTGAGTCCAGCACTTAAGGAGGACATTTGATTACTGCAAGTCTCTTCAGCACAACCTAGGAGGGAAAGGACGATTTCACTCACGTGGATAGAGGTTGGAAATGTGCAAACATTGCTGTGTGGCCTTTCCTTCCTTAAAAGGAAGGGTCAAAGGCATCCGAAACCTGCCTGTAAAAATTCCCCATCATTTGTATGAGCATGTGGACAGCACTGAATTTCTACATCAGCGGGAGTCTACACAGGATTATTGCACAAGCTGGAGAGATTTCCTCCTGGCTACTTTTATGTATGGGTGCTCATAGCAGCCCAGCTGCTGTGAAGTGCACCTGCAGAGTAACACTATTTGAAAAAAAACCAAAGTCCTGATGTCTCATATGGATTACAGCTTAGTTATTATTGAGAATGACATGTATAAAGGCATTTGTACTTATACCTATATAGAGGTGAATTCCAGAGACTAGAATTTCAGGATCACAAAACCTTGGCAACAATGAATTCTGACTGAACAACACGGGATGTCTAAGACATCAATCTAACTCTAGTGGCTGCCATACATTTATTTCCTGACATCCTAGCAAAAGTAAAACATGAGTTTACAATAAACTTATTTTTCCCAGTAATTACTTATTAGGCTTGCCACTGCTTTCCCATCACCTTCATGGAGTTTATACCTTCTGTATCACACCACCCGATGAAGATCCCATTAGTTCATCTAAGTCGGTACAGTCCAATGAGTATTATGAACCTATCTTGCCTACTACTTTCTTCATCCAAGAGGAAACAAGAAATGAATTTTTAAGCAGCAACTGACCCTGGGCCAAATGCTGTCCACCGTGTCCAGTGGACACTTGACCAGAGGCCGCTACAAACACTGCAAAAGGTAACAGAGATAGAGGCATCCCAAACACTGCTTTTTATTGGGTCTTCTGGCTCTCAAACTTGCTGAGACTCAGCCACTTCCCAGGTAAGTGATCACAGAAAATAAAGCTAGAAGGAACTGTGAAAGGTTATTCTGTTTGTCTTCTTCCAGGATTCTCTTGGGTACTTCTGCGCTGCTTCCTCAAATGAAACAGCTTCTTCAAATTCCCAAAGGAATAAGTACAAGTTCAGCAGGAAGAAATTACATGCAAAACCATAAATGTCCAGGCTTTCATGCACGTTGTGCAATGCACAACCCTCATGTTTTGCTTAGTCTTCACTGTAACAAAACAAGGTGGTTAACAAATTTGGGGATCTGTTTATCTTCATTGCATTAAACAAAGCAGAGTCATATTTTAAACACACCTTGCTCCTAATCTCACAGGAAAGCCGTTATGTTTACATGTTTTAAAAGCTCTATAGCAGCTTACTTTATGTTATCTTGCTGGGTGTTTCTGTACTATGGCATTAGGCTAAGAGTAATTAGCAAGACACTGTTTCCTTGACACAACACCCAGACAGGTGATGAAAATGATGTACTCACACTAGCAGATTTCTTAAATCTGACTGCCTCCAAGGCAGGTACTGGTAACAGACAAGACAAATAGTAAACACAGTTAAGCAACTGTGAACATTGTGAGCTTCTGCACTTCAGGAGTGAATACACAGCAAACCAGTTTTTTCACATCCAAATGAAAATCAGTTACCGAATTTACTGAATCTCCTCCAGGTTTGCTGTTGTTTAACTACAACAGCAATTCTCCTTCTGACCAGATGATTATGACTAATTTGTTTCATTTTTGCTTATCACGCTGTGGTGTGACCATGGTTTTACACGTAATAGAAACATGTAATTAGAAAAATACAGGACCTTGAGAAGCATAGGCTTACGATAAAGCATACAGGCATTGAATGACAAAAGACGGGGCATGGGCATAGCTCTGGAGTCCCTATGACTACAAACAGCTCACAATGAACAGTTAAGAAATACAGTGCTGGAGCTGGAAAGTACCGCTTTTCAAGGTTAACAAAAGAGAGCAAAGAGCAAGTATTTAACCTAAGTAAAATGTCATATATAGTAAGTCTGGATGCAATTTGAAGCTGTACGCCAGTGAAGAACAAGGTATACAAGTGTGTTAGCAAACATAAAAAGGTCCTGACATGGATCCTAGAGCAGGGAAGAAAACATCAATATCAACATCACACTTCTCCTGGCAGGGGCCTCCAGATGCTGGCAACTCACAGTAACACCCACCCAGCACCAGACTGAAGCCATCATCTTTAGGACATGGAGCAGTGACCGAAGGATGGAAGGATAAACCTTCCACCACTGTTCCAGGTCCTAAGGTTAGCGGCCTCAGGCTGTTGCTGGGTGGGTGTTACTGTAACACGAGAAAGAACAGACCTTGTGTCACTAGAAAAGAGAGAAAGGGGACAGAAACCAAGAATCACCAATGTAACAATATTATCTCCATTTAACTGGAACTGGTTTTGAGAATTTTTCTGTAATAACTAGATTTGAACTAATAAAGATCACTGGGTTAGAGCGTTATAATCTTAATTATTCTAACAATAAAATTCTCAGTTGTATATATAAGGTGTATTTCCCATTTGCCCACAAACAAGATTTTCAGCTCAGCATAGATGCTACATTCCCCTATTACAGCCCATCTGCAATATAAGACACCAACTTTTCCTGATTTCTTGTCCCCTCACTCACCCTTAAAGAACCAAATAATTATAAAAACTGTCTCAGTTTCACTGGTGTCCATGGACAAACTCTGACAGATTTGGTAGACCACAGTTGAGGTGACACTCTACCCAGGCATTGTAAGCATGAAATTACTTATGCTGATGCTCTATTTTATTATTCCAATAGCATTATGAAAAACAGTATGCCAAAGAGAAGCTACGCAGGAAAAATGAAACACCACCACAAATGCATCCACCAATTTACAGGGGCGTCTTTAAGAATTTCTACTAAATGCCAAAGGTCTGCAGAGGTTGGCGAAACAAAAACCCGTATTTTTTAATTTGTACTGATGCTGGTAAGAAATAACTCCATGTGTCTTGTAAGTACCCATCTTCCTTCCCAAACACCAGAGTGCACCCTTCCAGTCAAAGCCTGTGAGAAGTCCTAGATGGCGGACAGCAGGTAGAAGCCCAACCACAGCAAAGGAGTCAGACAATTCCTGGAATATGCTTCAAAGCTCTGGCTTTCAAGCAAGTTCTGATTAACTAGGCCTGAAATTTGCTACTATACCAGAGATATGTTTTGTGGCATAAAGACCATATTCAACATGCAAAAATGTTGAGGGCCTTGTTTCTTTCATCTCTTGCAATACTGTTTTAAAAGCAGAAAACAGTGCCAACATAGGTACTAAAAAGCAAACAAAACTTCAACCCCCAGCAACCTAAGGTGCTCTCTAAAGCCCAAGACTTGTTGTTTTGCCATAAAAGGGTGGGAGCAAAGCTAAGCTATGGCTTAGGGGAATGAGAGTGGGGAAGGGATTGGAAGTCCCTGGCACAAACAAACCCGTATTGCTTGGGGACCGAAGGCAGGAAGCTGGCTTGGCCTTGAGGGAAGAAACTACTAAAAAGCTGGAGCATTTCTGTCATTTGCCAGGATCACCAGACATCTCAGCCGCTTCTGCAGCTGCAGCCAGACAAGTTCAAGTTACTGCCTGTTTATCTGCCTCCTCTCCTGTCTTTGAGATTTCCACCGGCCTTCTACAGATACGTAAACAAGTGTGCACATGAGAGAAAAACAGGCAGAACTATATTTCATTTTGGCTTTATTTTACACCTAAGACTGTACCCGATTTTGAAAGTGAGAGAAGCTTGGAAAGATATGGAATACCTGAGGATATGTAACTGCCAGCACACCAGAGCATAAACACATCAAAGAGGTATGAGAAAAGTGCCAAGTCTCACTTTCAGACAACCATTAGTGTCTCTGCATTTGATATAAAGAGGTTTCTTTAATTTCTTTTTTATCAAGTTGAGCTGTAAAAACAACTGCTTTGTGGTAAATTCAAAAAATGCCAATTAATCCAAACAGGATCAACTGTTTTTAGGGTTTGACAGTCATATTGAGAAGGCAAAATGATGTGGAGACAGACTCCAGAGTGCCAAGGAACAGCAAGAGCAGGACTAAAGGAAGGCAAGTCTGGACCCCAGGATGCCTAAAACACAGGCTTTGCAATGTCCTCATACCTGTTGCACCAGAAACAGGCACACAAATCAGCAACAGCAACATGTCCTACTGACAGCTCAGTGCTCATCAGGCAGGAAAGGACAGCATGCCAGGTCCACCCAGGGATTCCATGCAGCACCTCAGAAACAGGACAAGGCACAGACACCCCTAGGCACACACACACACACACAGGGAAATGAAAGGCACTAGCCTGAGCTTAAATGGAACCCTTGGTCAGAGGACAGGGGTAGAAGCCCAAAGGGAGACTGGTCAGGGCAACGATGACTTATTTGTGCTCTTGGCACACTGATGCACAGAAATTTTGATGTATTACTAAGCAGAAGGATTCACCAACTCTGACAAAACTACCAAGTTATGTTACATGTATGTAAAGCCTTGTTTTGGTAACACAGGGAGTTCTACTAAAAGCAGGGGGGTTGAAGCTTTATCATCACCTGCTTGACAATTCCATTACACAATCGCACTTTCCTTCGTATCCCAAAGAAAATTTGTATCACATAGAAATTGATGCAATCCATCTGACAGAGGACTCTGTGAAGGTTAGACTTCATTTCAGTACTAAATTGTATGGTAGCAGAGAGAATTTCCCCTCAACTATGCATTAACATCCTGCTTCTTAAAAAGACGTAACAAAACATATGTAGTCACAAAGAAGCCTAGCTTACTGAACTATTTCTCTTTGGGTAATGGTCAGTGACAGACATACCACTCAGCAATAAATAATCACTGAATAGTGCATAGCTATGCATAACAGTTAATCTTCTTATGTAAAGATGTTCTTATTGCATCATCCTTGTTCATGGCTGAGCAATGCCTCACTCCCAAGAATGGTTCAGTTTAAGTCAGCAAGCTAAAAGAAGTACAATACTCATGGCTCTAAAGGATGACAAATCAAAGCCTGGATGCTTTCACATACTCTAAAATCTTAACTGGACTAAAAACTGTAGTAATTAATTTGGCTCAAGACATACAAAGAAGTACCAGACCACTAGATATGCAATTTGTATTGATTAGATCCTACTGGGTTTATTGGCTATTCACTTACTGACCTGTTTCTGGTATGCAGTACTGTTTATACTTTAAGAAGATACACTGAATCCAACTCAGCTACTTGCATTAATGAAGTAAGCAGTTACTGTTGTACCAAAGCAAATGTGTGTAAATTTAACTGAGCTGTTGTTTGCATCTCATCAATCAGCTGTTGAAGACCTCTTGCAAAAATTTGGGATATGCCTAGCTTTATAAATCCAAGTGATCCCTTATAAATGTACCCCACTGGTATGATATTTGAACCTCATGAATTACCAAACATGATACACAAGGATTTACCAGCAAGAGCCAAGGAGGACCTGAAGCAGTGTCACAGCCAATAGCTTCCACATCATACAGCATGGCTATGGCTGAACAGCCCACTCTCTTTAGATGGAGGATGTCTTTCCTGCATGGTACATATGTGTAACTGCATGAAATTAAGACTGGGAAATGCAGGCCAAGTTAAAATAAATAACATGTCTTGACGGGAAGTTTCACAGTTCATCAAAAGCCCTTCCAAGGAAAACAGAAGAACCTCCCCATCTTGAGAAAATCAACAAAGAGAATTCATTTCAGTAAAATAAATAAATGACATGATCACTTCACAGCAGTGATTAAGAATCCCAGTTATAGATTCAAGTTTCGGTTGCACCCACAACTGGCAGAAGAAACCACAGGAAAGTAGTTCTTCCTACAAGGGATCTAAATACTCAGCTATTAAAAAAATAAAAAAAATAAAGCTAGCTAAATTTGAGTTGAAAGTAATAAAATTTGGCACTTGTATATACATAATAATGTTTCTTAAAATAGTGATAAAAGCTTTCTTTAAAGACAACATCATCACCCGTTTCAACCGTGTTTTGTGGTCTAACAACTGGACTATGGTTCACTGCTATAGAAAACTGCTTATGGTACAATCACTGCTAAGAGCCTGATTCTGCAATGAAGTCAGAAAGAAATTTATCATTTATTTCAACAATCACATGACAGCACTCAGTATTGCAGCTACAGGAATGAAAACACTACTTTGGTTAAAAAAACCCTCTCACATAATCAGTTATGCAAGCTGTGTGGTTCAGTGGATACACTGAAGGGAAGGAATGCCATCCAGAGGGACCTTGACACGCTTGTGAGGTGGGCTGATGCCAACCTCATGAGGTTCAACCATGCCAAGTGCAAGGTCCTGCACCTGGGTGGGAGCAATCCCAGGCACAGCTCCAGGTTGGGCAAAGAGGAGATTGAGAGCAGCCCTGCAGAGAAGGACTTGGGGGTGGTGGTCGATGAGAACATGACCATGAGCCGGCTGCAGTGTGCGCTTGCAGCCCAGAAAGCAACCGTATCCTGGGCTGCATCCAAAGGAGTGTCACCAGCAGGTCCAAGGAGCTGATCCTGCCCCTCTACTCTGCTCTCGGGAGACCTCACCTGGAGGGAGCATTGTGTGCAGTTCTGGTGTCCTCAACATCAAAAGGACATGGAGCTGTTGCAACAAGTCCAGAGGAGGCCACAAGGATGATCAGAGGACTGGAGCATCTCCCATACGAAGACAGGCTGGGAAAGTTGGGATTGTTTAGCCTGGAGAAGAGAAGGCTGCGTGGAGACCTCAGAGCAGCCTTCCAGTATCTGAAGGGGGGTGGTGAGATGCTGGAATGGGCTGGCCAGGGAGGTTGTGAGTGCTCCATCCCTGGCAGTGTTCAAGACCAGACTGGATGAAGCATTGGGTGACATGGTTTAGTGTGAGGTGTCCCTGCTTACGGCAGGGGGCTTGGAACTGGATGATCTTAAGGTCCCTTCCAACCCTAACTATTCTATGATTCTATGATGCTGGGAAGGGACTCTTCATTAGGGACTGTAGTGACAGGACAAGGGGGAATGGGTTCAAACTTAAACAAGGGAGGTTTAGATTGACTATAAAGAAGAATTTCTTTCCTGTGAGGGTGTTGAGGCACTGGAATGGGTTGCTCAAGGAAGTTGTGAGTGCTCCATCCCTGGCAGTGTTCAAGGCCAGGCTGGACGAAGCCTTGGGTGCCATGGTTTAGTGTGGGGTGTCCCTGCTTATGGCAGGGGGGTTGGAACTGGATGATCTTAAGGTCCTCTCCATCCCTAACTATTCTATGATTCTATACTTTGTCTCCTTAGCTTTAGTGGCAACCTTCCAGTTGGGAAAGAGCTTTCGTTTTTCTCATGTGGAAGTGCCTTGCTAAAGAGAGAGGCCTCAATAAAGTAAACATCATTACTCTTGACAAAACCTTTCATTTTTACCAATGTTAAGGAAAAACGTGATGCAAGTCCTGGATCCAGCCTACAGCCATCCTGATGAAGACCGAACTTCAGGAAACACTCAAAAGCTTGTTTTCAGAGATGAATTTATGATCCTTCTCACACATGCATGTGGACAGAGGAACTAAACCTGAGAGGGTTTACCTCCAAATGTTATGGGCTTGGCAAAACCTTCCTCAGAGCCAGACCACTAGAGCAGTTAGCCACCCTGTCCACCATGCCGGGCTGCCAGCACAGTCCAACTTGCAAGGAGCAGTCATCCAACGGGACACTTGGTACTCACAGAGAAATCTGAGATAGTTACAAAACCATCCACAGAGCCTTTCGTCAGCCATGGGCTTGACTTATTTCTTCCGAAAAATAAGACTGATGTCACAAGTTAAAGACCAAAACTTAGGAGGACAATTTGCCTTTGTAATTTATAAATGTAAATTTATAAGCCTCTGAGGAATCCTTCAGATTCCAAGAAGAAAAGTTTAGCACACCTCAGAAAAATACACCTGTGCGCTAACAGATAGCCAGTTACTGGCAGCAACAACAAAGTCAAGAGTCAAGAGAATAATAGCAAGCAAGGAAAGGAAAACCTTATTATGCTTGCTGAATCTAGAAATGCTGCACTTTCCTTCTGTAAGTCTTTACCATCATAGGGGAAAAAAGAAAGCTGAATTCAAACTTTGCTTTCTAGTACAAGACCAGAGCAAGTGCTTGAGATGTAGTAACCCAACACATGCTACCACAAACAAAATCCACACATGCAAATGAGATAACAGGAAGTAAACACACTGATGCTACCAAACAGCCAAAACAGCAGGCATCCTAGTCAGCTACATTCAAGACACATCACCCTCCTCCCTTAAGTTGAATAAATAGAGGATCACCCTTTCTTACCTGAGTAACATGCTTTGAAAAATGAAGTCCAAAAATAATGTTATTATAATGTTACAACAATGGGTACTTCCTGCCACAACTTTCTTACCAGAGCATCTGTACTTACAAATGGCAAGTCTGGAAGCAGGCACAGTACTGAATGAAGTCTATTCAAAATGTATTTTCCCTTCCTGAATCCTGTATTCCTGCTCTTCTTTCAGGAGGATGTTTCCATGCCTCTTTCTACCATCAGACCATGAGTTTCTGTGGTTCAAGGCCTACTGCCTCTGCAGTAACCTGCAAATCCATTTAAATTCCACAGGGGTAGGCACAGGTTCTCTCTGAAGTTGAACACCGCAGACCCACCTGTTTAGATTTCACCTTTGAAACACCCCACTTTCTTTATGTCTTGTCCCTGAAGGCATTTTTTCCCCTTTTCCTTTTGTGAGGAAGCCAAGCTGTGAATTTCCCTTTAGCCAGACCAAGGCTCGAACCACAGAGGTGAATTATAAAACAGAGTTTTACACGAGCTGTATACACAGCACGGTGCGTGCCCGTGGCACCAAAAAGCAGAGGCTGTTCTGCCGAGCAGTCTCGCCCTTGTGTCACGGGGCCGGTTACCAGGGTGCCCGGGACGCTCAGAGGCGCTGCCTCCTTCCCTCCTTCCCTGGCTTGCCCTGTTCCCGGGGGGCTGCTCACTCCGCAGATTTGTTTTGCCACGGAAATCTCGCGCACGCTGGAAGAGGAAAGCGGTTCTGTACCGACACCTTCACACACGGCAGGAAGCTCCGCAAGCCTCGTGTCCGCTGCCGCAACCGAACCGGCTTCCACGGAGCGCCCGCCGAGGTGAAGCCCTGCCCCGATGACCTTTCCCGGACCTAGCCGGGGAGCAGGGATCGCGGTGCGCACAAGCGTGTATCCCGCGAGCACCGCAGCACGGCCCCCGCCCCGCACAACGGCCGCTGCGGCCTGGCCTGGCTCCGCAGAACCCGGCGCGACTAACGGCCGGCACGGCCCTGCCGCCTCACCTGCCGCCCGGCGGCCTCCCTCCCCTCCTGCCCGCCCTCCCGGCGCAGGGCCCCGCAGCCCTCTCCGCCCCACAGCTCGGACAAAGCGGCCGCAACGCACCTGCTCCCGAGGCCGGGGGGCTGGCGGAGACCTTGGCCATGCCCGCCCCCATCCCTTCGCCGCTGGCTCCCCTCCGCTCCTGGCCGCCCCGGGCTGTGGGAGCTCCCGCCTGCGAAGGGTCCCTGCGCCCACCACTCCCCAGCCGCTGAGGGACACAAACTCCACCGCCGGCGCGCGCCTGCTGGATCCGCACCGCAACCAGGCCGGAGCGAGGCACTGGGGCCGGCGGCTCCCGCCCGCCAGCACCGTCACCCGCCCCGCCTTGCTCCCGGGCCGGGCGCTCACCGTAGAGAGGCGAGGAGGCTTCTCCCTTCCTGGCCATTGTCTCCTGGTACAGCCGGGGCCCAGCGCCGCCGCCCGCCGCTCAGCGAGCCCTTTGTTGCCGTGAAGGCATGAGACGCGGCAGGCGCCGGGCAGACCCCGCTCGGCTCGGCTGGGCTCAGAACACCACCCGCGCTAACCCTCCCGTACCGGCGGCTCCGCAGCTGACGCCTGCGCCGACCCCGCGGGGGCGGTGCCCGAGATGTGGGGGGTGGGAGGGGGCAGCAGGACCGCGCCGGGGGCGGGGAAGGGGACGGGACGGGACGGGCCCGCGCGGGCACAACGCGGGCAGCCGCGACGGGGCCGCCTCCATCCCGGTCTCGTGCCAGCGGAACGTGACCGCCAGCAGTCGGAGCAGCCCCGGCTCCGTGACCTCGTCACGGGGGACGCTCTCCCCGGCCCCGCCCGCGTCCCGAGGCTCGGCGGCGGGTCGGGAGCAGGCAGCCGGTTCCGAAGCCCTTCACCGCCCGCCCGGCCCCTCCGCCCTGGGAGCGACCTTGGAAAGCGCCTCTCGCCGCTCCCGGCGGAGCTGTCCGGGCCGCCCGTGCTGAGTCGAGCCGAGCCGAGCCGAGCCGCGGAGAAGGGCCCAGGGCCTGTTGGGCGTGCAAAGTACTCCGGTCTCCCCCAACAGAGCTGGATTTCTGTCCCCCATATTCACCAGGAGGAACCGCAACACTTTGGTCCGGGCTTGGTAGGGGCATTCCCATGATCCCGTCAAAGTACAGGTTCGGTGCTGACAAATATAGATGCTGGCTATAAACTTGAGTTGTCATCCTCCTCCCTGTGAGACAATGGCCACTTAAAGCGCAGTTAGTCTGATTGCTGACAGTGACAGCCCAAATCATTGCTGCAGCAAAAGGACACTATATTCAGATGTCACACTGTGATTTATCTCTTAGTCTGTTGTTGGGTAAACGTCAGAAAGTCCAACACAAGATGCAAAATCTTGTAGTGAAAAAAATTTGAACTTGACAGAATTCTTGACAGAAGATGTAGGCCATCATTTACATGTTTGCACAGGAGCAATTTGAGAAAAAGATACTCTAAGTCTTCCAAATAAAGCTAACCTTTCAAAAATTGGCTTATGAACCTCAAAAGCAGGCAAGTATTTTATTTATGACTAAATTAATATGCATAGATAATGAAAGATGTTAATATGCTGGCACTGAAACATGAAACAATCACACATACATCAGAGGCAGAGAGGGTGTGTGCCTCCTCCAGTCAGTGCAGCACCAAGTCTTGCAGAGCCATCTGCCTTTGCTAAGTTTAAGGAAACCAGACCAGGCACATGTCACACCTTATGCATCCCCGCAGAGGTCTCAGTTCAGGCCAATTGCTCTCATACTTAACGTAGGTTCACATATGCAGCTTTGTCTGCTAGTACTGGAAGTACTGGGGGAAGTTATTTCCTTTCTGCATTCAATTGGGAGGATTTGTCTTTATAACTTTTAAAATGAGTAGTTGCTTCTTCCAGCTACCCTGTTTCATCAGAATACTACTGAGGCAGATGTTAATGCACAAAGGTAAACTGGAGCTCTTTCCTAAACCTAGTCCTCCTACCCAAGAGACCTGTCATTGTTCTGCGTAAAAGATCCAAAGAGCAAACACCTCCTGTATCAAAGGGATGACATACTTTGCTATCTAGAAAAATCCTTATTTCATCTCAGTTTTGATGACAATTCAATCTTATCTACAGAAAGAAGAGCTTCTTGTGTTACAGATTGAATCAAACAGGACAAAAGCTGCATAGGACAGCTCTGTAAGCACCAGGGTGGTGGGTTAATGTCTTCTGGCTCATTCTGATGAGGCACTGCAACCTTACAGCACGGCAGGATGGGATTTGCTGGTCAGAGCTGAAGTCGAATTCTCAGGGAAGCATCAGTACTATCCTACAGCTCAGTACTACTCCGTTCCCTTGATGCAGAGCAGTATCTGCATACAGCCTACTTTCAAGAGTGGACACTGGAATCTCAACAAACTAAACAATAAAAGCCATAGGTAATGGAATTTATATAGCCAGTCCTACCAATACATATATAAACTATCTATCCATCTATCTATCTATCTATCTACCATATATAACATATAGCATACATTATATGTTGCCTCTATTGTGTGTGTATATATTTTTGCATATATACATTATACAATGTAATCTAGTATTTATATTATATATTGTATGCAACATATGTTATATTTAACATATATGCTATATAGAACATATGCATATGTTATATATATGTTCTGCATATATATCTACATATATATATATGGGCTATGGCTAACATCCAGAAATGAGCTTTTATTTACTCAGCACTTCTAAGTTCTAGGGAGAGAAAACCCTCGTTTGCACTCAAGCAAATATTTTTTTTCTTTTCACTAGGGTTTATAGGCCAGTATAAAATTAGGATTCTTAGATTTTTTAAAAGAATAAAATCATACATAATATTAAGTTAGTGTGGAATCCTCCAGGATAAGAAGTATCTTTTGACTTGGTTTTAACCATCAGAACCAAGAAATAACTTAAAAATACACTAAGAAAGAGAGAAAGAACTTGCTAATAAGAATTCAATAGGTTAGAATAGTGCTAAAAATACGTGAGTTAGAGTATTTCTGGTAGATGGAAGACTATGTAAAGACACTGCTTTGAGACACAGCAGATCATCTTTGCATATTCATGTTTTTCTGAAGGGCCTGAGAAAGGGTGAAAGGAAGCCAGCATGTGCAGGCAGAATGAAAAGGGCAGTTGGAGGAATCATTTGGTAAATTAAAGCTGTGTTCAAATGAGTAAATGATAAAAGATCACACAAGTTGGCAGGTTAAATGTGAAAGGACACTAAGGCAGGCCATAAAAAAGTTTGAGCATTAATTTGCAAGAAGTGTGGACACTAAAAATAATCCTCTTTTTAAAAGCCAAGAGCAAGAAGAGCGCATGCAGGGCAGATCTGGTATTCCCCTTAAGCCTCCTATGCACATATGGATTTGAGGGTGATAGACGTTTCTGGAATTATCGAACGTGTTTCTGATGAAAATCCAGAAAAGTGCAGCCTGATAAACCTCCCCTCTGCATGCTGCAAACAGAGGAAGCTACAATCACGCAGACAGGTTTGGAATATATGATATATTGGGACGTATGTTTTTTGTAAAGAGAAGTACAGGCTCACAGAACTACCGGAGACATTTCAGCAAGTCAGTAGGTGTGAAGATGAGGGAATACAGCTGGTCTTCAGGTTATTTGGATTTCTGAAAGCATTTTTGAAAACAATGTGCCTCATCAAAAAGTCTTAAATAAATTGAGCCACCATAAAGAGAAAAGAAGAAGTCTTTTTATGGCTAAAAAATGTTAAGGGGTGTTAGGAGTGGCTGTCACCACTTGCAGCTCCAGCCCAGGACCCCTGCCCAGCTGCTGGAGCCCAGGCCTCTGCCTGGGGACCCAGTGTACCTCTCCAGGAAGAGGTAGCACCTTCCCATGTGCAGGATCAGCCAGCAGCAAAGCTGAGCACATGTCCTAGTGACCCACACAGGACACTGACTTGGCTGGCCACAGGCATTTCCACAGGTGAAGCATTGCCTTCAATGGTATCTACACATAGGACCAACACCACACACAGGCACTGGAAGCTCCTCTTGATCTGGCAGAGACAGGTCACTGGTGCAGGCACACACACGAGGCTCTCTGGACACACAAGCACATGTGCTCATCCCTGGTCCCTTTTATACCCCGTTCTGCCTATCCCTCCTTTGCTCCTCCAGATGCCCTTCCCATGCACATTCCTTCATTAGTTTTCATAGCTCCAGGGAACCCTTTCCAAAATTCTGGACCCTCAGGTTTTCATCCTCATCAGTTGCAAAATCACAGTTTGCCTATAATTTATTGAGAGCCAGTTTGTTGTTTGTCAGTGTTGTGTTTGCCTGTCAAGTTTGTGTCTCCATGTTTTGTTTATGGCTTCCCACTTTTTCTTGCCGTGCCATTTGACAAGAGACTTGGTCAAATAGTCCTACTGAAATAAATATCCCCGTATCTATTAGTGCAACTGAGCGGGTTTATAAGCTCATCACTGCCTACCTTACCATTTGTCAGTCATGCCTGTGTCTTTTTATGTTCTAGTTTATGGCTTCCTCCTTTTCTTTTTCTTCTATTTTGTATTGAGAAGGCTCTTGACCAGGTACCCCAAAAGGCACTTGAGTTGACCATTACAACCCAGGAATTGTATTTTATTATCATGGATAAAATATGAAAATTTTCATTTGAGTATTCAGAGGTAGTAAAAAACAAAAAAAAGTACCAGGAAAAAAAAAAAAAAAAAAAAAAAAAGGAGAAAAAAACAAAGACTTATTAAATTAAAACAGAAGACACTGGAAATGATAATTAGAAAACAACCATGATCCAGAAGATCCTGACNAGGTAGTAAAAAACAAAAAAAAGTACCAGGAAAAAAAAAAAAAAGCAACAGAAAAGGAGGACAGAACCAATGCTCTCATTTTTGTGCAAGAACACAAGCCACTTTATGATTCTTATTATTTTGCCACAAAACAATGACATTGCAGAAAGTACCCAAAGAGAATTATTCAGCTTGGAAAAGAAATAGCTATGGGGACATCAAAACATTTTTCTCTTAAATCACTGACACAAAGAGGATGGTTAGGGACTGCCGGTCCAGTGCCCCTTCCAATTCAAGCAGTAGGAACACAAATGATGGTAGTAGATGGCAGATAAAAAACAAGCAAACCAAAGTGTTTCTTTGTAATGTAAGAAACTAAGCTGTGGTTCCCAACACATTCAAAAAGCAGCTGGTCAAGTTCATAGAATCATAGAATAGTTAGGGTTGGAAAGGACCTTAAGATCATCTAGTTCCAACCCCCTTGCCATAAGCAGGGACACCTCACATTAAACCATGCCAAAGTTAGGTTTTGTCGAACCTGGCCTTGAACACTGCCAGGGATGGAGCTCTCACAACTTCCTTGGGCAACCCATTGTTTAATGGAAGTTAATGGAACAGTCATCCATGAAGCATTATGAAGTACAAGAGCATCACCTCCAGCTCAGGAAACTCCTAAATTGGAAAATTTTTAGAGGGTAGAAAAAAATTGGGAAAAAAAAAGGGGAGGGGAGGGGAGGAGAGGGGAAAGAGGAAGTGAAAGGGGAAAGGGAAAGGGGAAAGAAGAAAGGGGAAAAGGAAACAGAAAGGGAAAAGGAAAGGGGAAATGAAAAAAGGAAAGGGGAAAAGAAAAAAAGCAAAGGGGAAAGGGGAAGGGGAAAGGAAAAAAGGAAAGCGGAAAAGGGAAAGGGAAAAGAGGGAAAAAGAAAAAAGGGAAAAGGAAAGGAAATCAGTACATTATTGGTAAATGCTATGATTTTGAAGCCTTTCCTAAGCATTCTTCATTGCAGTTCTGGTGTCCCCAACACAAGAGGGACATGGAGCTGTTACAGCAAGTCTAGAGGAGGCCATGAGTATGATCAGAGGCTGGAGCACCTCCCTTATGAAGACAGGCTGAGAGAGTTGGGGCTGTTCAGCCTGGAGAACAGAAGCTGTGTGGAGAACTCAGAGCAGCTTCCAGTGTCTGAAGTAGACTACAATGATAGTGGAGAGGGATTCTTCATCAGGGGCTGTAGTGACAGGACAAGGGGCAATGGGTTCAAACTTAGACATATCTTAATCAGGTTAGAGATAAGGAAGAAGTTCTTAACTGTGAGGGTGCTGAGGCACAGGCACAGAGTGCCCAGAGAAGCTGTGCCTGCCCCATCCCTGGCAGTGCTCAAGGCCAGGTTGGACAGGGGTTGGAGCAACCTGCTCTAACAGAAGGTGTCCATGCCCTTGGCAGGGGATAGGAACTGGGTGAGCTTTAAGGTCCCTTCCAGCCAAGGTGGCTGGGATTCTGTGGTTATTGAATTCTGTCTTCAGTATGTGGGCACAAGTTCTGTCAGCTGTTATGGAAATTGGACAGTACACATCGCTATGAGACCTCAAATTAAGAATGGTATTAAAATCCTAGAATCAACCAGGTTGGAAAAGCCCTTCAAGCTCATCCAGTCCAACAGTTCCCAGCGCTGCAAGGCCACCCCTGCCCCATGGCACTGAGGCCTCCTCTCCACGCTGTGTGAGCCCTTGCAGGGCCGGTGCCTGCAGCCCTGCCCTGGGCAGCCTCTTCCAATGCCTGAGCACCCTGTGGGGCAGGAATTGTTCCTCAGCTCCATCTAAACCTGCCCTGGGGCAGCTTGAGCCCGGTTCCTCTTGGCCCATCCCTTGTTCCTTGGGAGCAGAGCCCAGCCCTCCTGGCTCCATCCTCCTGCCAGGCACTTGTAGGGAGCCACCTGGTCCCTCCTGAGCCTTCTCTTCTCCAGGCTGAACGCCCCTGGTCCCTCAGCCCTTCCCCATCACATTTGTGCTCCAGGCCCTGCACCAGCCCCGTTGCCTTCCTCTGGGCCGGATCCGGCCCCAGCACCTCTATGTCCCTCTTGTAAAAACACAGCAGAACGGGTCAGAAACAGGCGGCTTTTCTTCTAAGGGGACAGGGGGAGGGAAGGAAAGTTGTGCGGGGCTGGAGACAACCCGAAAGAGTCGCTATAGGAAAGGCGCACTGGCTAAGCCTCAGTCAAACCTCCTCTCCCCGTATGCGCGGGCGCTGAGTGGGTATCTGCGGGGCAGCGGCGGTACCTCGGCGGTATCGACAGTTCGGGCTTTCCCTTGAATGAAGTTCTCTGAAGGTGGACGGGAGACAACAGTCATCCGCCGAGCCGCGCCGCGCCGCCTTTCCGGCTTACCCCGAACCCCAGAGCACGCTGTGCGCTTCCGTCGCCTCCTGCCCGCCGCGGAGCCACTAGAGCGGCTGGCCCACTCTCTGCAGCGGCGCGGGGCGACCCTCACGGGGGTTAAATCCCTCCGGGCCTCAGCTCGGCCTAACAGGTGCCTTGCGCGGTACCGCCCCGCTGCCCCAGCGCCCCGCCTCTCCGGGCTCGGCCGGAGTCTCCGCGCCGCCGGCACCCCAGCCAAGATGTCTGCGCTGCGGGCCACCCGGGTGAGCGGCCGGGCTTGGGCCAGGGCCGGGACCTGGGGCAGGGGCCTGGGGCTGGGCGCTGCGGTGGCGGGGAAGGGCTGCGGTGGCGGGGAAGGGCCGCGGGCCGAGGGAGCGCCGCGGAGCAAAGGCAGAAAGCTCCGGCGGCCCCGGGGACGCGGAGGGCGGGCGGGCAGGCGGCGGGGGCAGGCCCGGCACCCGTTGCTGCGACCGCCCCGTCTTGTTGGTAAGAGCCAAAGAGCCGACGGCTGTCCCGGCGCGCGGAGCCGAGGGCTGCTCGCTGCTCCTGGTCACCGGCGCGTTCTTGGGCGGATCCCCGTGCTCCGTCCGGTGCCGCCCGCCCGCCGCGGAGCTGTTGCACAACCGCGGGCCGCTTTGTGTGTCAAAGGTCATGCGGTGGGACCGCGGGAGAGCCGCTTTGTGTGTCAAAGGTCATGCGGTGGGACCGCGGGAGAGCCGCGGGTACTTGTGCGGGCCCCGGTTCCCGGTGAAGGCCGCTCCAGTCTATCGGGGCTCATAGCGCGGGGTGTTCACCGAGCCGCATTGCCTAGGCTACCTCTTGAAAGTGTGTGTGTGAAGTACAGTAGCTGTTTTTCTGAAGTACCAATGTTCTGCTGTGCTGAGCCACCAGTAACGTCCTAGCGTCAAACTAGAAAGCAACAGTTATTCAAAGTTCGTATCTTGAACAGAAAACAAAACAGTACCTTGTCTATAGCATTTCCAGGCCTTCCTCTGGTGTCCTGTCTCCCAGAGGCGCTCACTCACTGACCTAGCAGAAGGGCATGTCGCCAGAGCTGCCTGGAAGCAGCCCTGGTGTGCCCCGGGGAGCTGCTCTGACACTGCCCGTGGAGAAGTTTCATCTGCAGCCAGTGTTTCACAGATCATAACCCGTGCGTCAGGCAGGGGAATGGGCAGTTATTAATGCCTGTCGTAGGGCATAGGTATTTCCAGTTTAGCCTGCTGACACAGTACCCCAGAAATGAACTGCTTTTGACAGCTCTCTTCATTTTTGTCCTGATGCAGAGTCAAGGTTAGCAGCCTTAGCTTGTTGTCCATCTTTTGTGATGTGCTGCTTTTCAGACAGGTTCTGTAGCGGTTTAAGTGTTAAGGCAATAATATGTATTGCTTCCATGTGTATCCATGTCATGCCCTTTTCCTGACAGGAGGCTATTTCAGTGTTAGTCTTGCCATTCTAATGATAGTATTTCTAATTCTTGCAGAGTTTATGGAATACTGCATGGAAATGCTGCAGGAGTTGCATTCGAGCATCACTGGCAGTAGCTTGTTACTGAATCTCATTGTTCCTTTGAGTCAGACAATAAGAAACTTGAGAGAGTAGGCAGATGGGCATCCAAATTCTTACATGTAGCAAGCTGTGATCCTTTGTCACTTGATCATTTATGCAACTTCCAGGTATGAATCCCATCTGACCAATTCCTATTTCTGCTTGTGGGGGAAGTGTTCATTTTTTCCAGAGCAGCCTTCAGTGTTGACTTCCATACTACTCTGGTATACAACCCACAATAGTTCTCTAGTATAAATTTGACAGCTTCTTTCATGTAGTGTGTCACTTTTAGCATTACTTTAAGTTCAGTACTTTTGCTGGTGCAGGCAGAACTTTTTTGATGGAAAAGCTATGTATGAATCTGTCAAAGGCAGTTCCTTAACAGAAGGGGAAGGGAAGGAAAAGAGAAGGAAGGAAAAGAAAGGAAGGAAAATAAACCTTATTCGAATCATCTGGCTTTTTTTCAACTTCATATTGTCTTTTTCCAGATGAATTAAGGTATAATGCATTATGAAGGGTTGAGTTTTTTCAGGATAACTGTTTGTGGATCTTACTTGGTTTGTTTTTCTGTGTAGGAGTGGCAGCAGTAACACAGAAGTTAAGAAGATACCATTTTGTAATGTCTGTGGCTTGTGAAAACTTGAACTGAACAATGTATTGCCTAGTGGAAAACACAGTGCTGAACTAATACACTGCCTTGACAGTCTGTATCCAGCCATGGCCTCCCCAGCTGCTGTGCCTGGCAGCAGGCTTTCTGCATTTCTTCACCTTTCCGATTTATTCATGTTGTCAGTATCCTCTGGAAATACTTTCTAGGCTGTGTTGACACCTACTATTGCCTGTGTTCTTCTGGTTCTTGTGGTGTGACTTTGTAACAATCTCTGCATTGCATTCTTATTTTTAAGAGCATGTTTCTCTACCACAACTTTATTTTGAAGCTACTTGTTGCCCCCCCCAGCTGTGAACCTTTCTGGAAGGTCCTTGTCTTCTACATCTTCCAGGAAAATTTCTGTACTTTTTTGGATGCTTTAAACTAGATGTGTTGGGGGAGGGGGGCATTTGCAGCTCGGTTCAGGTGTCTCTATACAAACACCTGCAGCATGGGGAACAAACAAGGAATTAGAGATGTGTGCCCGTCTACGGGGGTATGATATAATAGGCATCACAGAAACATGGCGGGATGGCTCCTGTGACTGGAGTGTTGGAATGGAAGGTTACAGGCTCTTTAGGAAGGACAGGCCCAGCAGGCAGGGAGGGGGAGTTGCCCCTTATATTAGGGATAGGCTGGNGAGTGTTGGAAGGTTACAGGCTCTTTAGGAAGGACAGGCCCAGCAGGCAGGGAGGGGGAGTTGCCCCTTATATTAGGGATAGGCTGGAGACTATGGAACTCTCTCTGGGGACAGGT